>JAJLWC010000008.1:0-11480 GCA_030674195.1 Starmerella stellata | reverse complement strand
TAGACGTGATCAACGCGTTCCTTAACCAGACTAAGTATACTCAACCCTCAGCTGCTGCTACAGCTGCTGCTACAGGCAACTGCAAAGGCAAATGCTGCGGCAACTGCAGCAAACCATCTACTGGCGGCCTCACGAAACGTGTGATTGCATGCCTCGATGTCAGGTCGAACGACAACGGCGATATCGTTGTTACTAAAGGCGACCAGTACGATGTGCGCGAGAAATCCGACGACAAAGCCGTCCGCAATTTCGGCAAACCCGTGCAAGTAGCTGCTAACTACTACGAAGAAGGCGCTGACGAGATCACGTTCCTTAATATCACGAGTTTCCGCGACAGCCCGTTGAAAGACCAGCCGATGCTCACTGTGTTAAGAGAGACGTGCAAATCGGTGTTTGTGCCGCTGACGATCGGCGGTGGGATCCGCGATACTGTGGACCCGTCGACTAACAAGACGGTGCCGGCATTAGAAGTCGCGCACCTCTATTTCCGTTCTGGTGCTGATAAAGTCTCAATTGGCAGCGACGCCGTGTTCGCGGCTGAAGAGTTTATCAAGACCGGAAAGAAATCAGGGAAAACGCCGATCGAAACGATTTCTAAAGCCTACGGATCGCAAGCCGTCATTGTTTCTGTCGATCCTAAAAGACAGTACGTATCGAGCCCTTCTGACACGCCAATGCACACGTTCAAGACCCAGTTCAAGGGTCCTAATGGCGAGGAGTATGTCTGGTTCCAGTGCACTGTGCGCGGCGGCCGCGAGGCTCGCAATCTTGGCGCTTATGAGCTGGCGACAGCGGTTGAAGCTCTGGGTGCTGGCGAGCTTCTGCTGAACTGTATAGACAAGGACGGGTCGAATTCCGGGTTCGATTTAGAGCTGGTTAGCGATATCAAGAAAGCCGTTAAAATCCCTGTGATCGCATCCAGTGGTGCCGGCGTTCCCGCTCATTTCGTCGAGGTGTTTACAAAGACCAACGTCGACGCTGCACTGGGCGCGGGCATGTTCCACCGTAAAGAGTACAGTGTTCGCGACGTCAAGCTGGCGATGGCCGATGCTGGACTCAATGTCAGACTTGATTAATGTACTATACTGATATTTAACCCAAACTTCTAATTCGATCTCTATTCGACCTTTAGACCTCTATTCAAGCTTTATTCTTGGCGTTGACGTCATAGTGAAATTTCAACGTCACATGCATGATAGCGTACGCATGA
Organism: Starmerella stellata; assembly: GCA_030674195.1. Lineage (NCBI taxonomy): Eukaryota > Fungi > Ascomycota > Dipodascomycetes > Dipodascales > Trichomonascaceae > Starmerella > Starmerella stellata. The sequence continues at coordinate 10,270 of JAJLWC010000008.1, read as the reverse complement.
CAGCGACAAAGTTCACTGTACTGACTGACAGCGTTTGGGGTATACTGTCATACAATTATTATCCGTTCTACGACTCACTGCAACGCGCTGCGACGCCTGCAATTACCCTGTCGCAGGTATTTATTTAGTTGTTAAGTTACTATTATTTAATATTTGCCAGAAAATTTTAATTTTGGGTATGTCAGTGTTCATTGTTCATTTATAGTACAGTTACTTAGCCTCGGACGCCGTCACGCTGAACTGGCCGCCGGCGCCGGCCCACACCATTGTCCTGTCAAGGGTTGCGGTGTTGCGAATGCGTTTAGGAATCTCTTCTTCCGTCGGCCCGTCTTCGCCGGCGGGTTTTCCGTGGCCCAGCTGGTACACGGACCCGAAACCCCAGGTATAAATAGCGCCGGTTTCGGCGGACAACGCGATGTTATGATCGGTGCCACTAGCGATGAATTTCATGGCCGGAATCTCCTGCTCCTCGTCGTCGTCTTCGGACTGGGTTAGAAGCAAAGGAGTAGGGACGTACGACGGCGTGCCGTCCTGTTCACGGACAGTGTTTTCCGGGAACAAACTGGCTCTTACACCGAGTTGGTGGAAATTCGTCTCTCCTACCGTATACACCTTGCCCTCCTTGGTGAGCCAGACAGAGTGGTGCCCGCCAGCCGAGATCTGCGCAATCTGTTTATCGTCCCAGAATTCAGCGTGCGTGGGGGTGGTAATAAACGTGTTCGGGCCGACAGGATCAGAGATGCCCGTCTGGCCGAAATTGTTGAGTCCCCAACTGAAAACGCGGCCGTTCACGTCAATTGCATAGCTAGTGTAGTCGCCGCAAGCGATGCTGACAATATTGGCCAAGCCAGGCACGCGCAGAGGTCCAGAAACACGCGTACGGCGGTTGCTGCGCACAGTGACGCCGAGCTGGTGGCTGGACCCGATTCCCCACGCGTAGACAGTGCCGGAGACAGTCAGAGCCAGGAAATGGTCTTTGCCACCAGCCAAAGCAACGACTTTAGCCGGAATTGTCATTCTGATTGGTTTGGGCTGCATTTCAACCCCTACCGAAAACGATTTGTGCCCGTCGTCGATGAATGTGCCCCAGCAGTAGACGCTTCCTGAGAGCGCGAGCGCGGCGCTGGCGCTGTCGGTGGCGCACACGCTGCTGAAAAGCACGTTCTTGCCGATATGTGTGACTGGGCTGGGCGTGCTCTCTTTAGGGTTCAAATCATAGTCCTCGTCGATTTCCTCGTCGTTCAAACTCGTATCCCGGCCGAGACAGCCGGTATCGTTCTGGCCCCACGACCATACGTGCCCGTCTTTATCCACGCCGAGCGAATGGGCGCCGCCAGCCGCCAGAGCAACGATTCCTACATCGTCCGCTGGAAGAAGGGGATTGAGACGAGGTCTTTTGACTTCAGTCACTTCAGGGCCGAGACCGAGCTCGCAAATCGTACCGGTGCCAAACACAAACACGTCGAGTTTAGCAGAGGGCAGTTTCGGCACTTCGTTGAGCTGGGCGCGGCTGCGCTTTACAGGAGCGCTTTCTTCGGGTCTAGCGCGTTTTAAACCCATCTAGTATACAGTTAGAACAAGTTTCTGGGTATTTGAATGGTATTCGAATTCGAGCAAACAGCGAAGTTTGTATGGAATTGTATCAACACCAAATTGTAGGTATCCTTCTCCTTCTCCTTCTAGGAAATGAAATTATCAGTCATGTGCTTGTAAACAAGGGCTAGGGCTCATAAACCCCAAGTAGGGATCAACAAGACCCATGCGCTTAGACGCAGCATTGTGAAGTTGCCTTTGCACCTGACAAACCCGTTCACGTGAAGCAAAAACCCGTGCACCCACACCTATAACCACCCAACACCCATAGAAGCACACCCATATCTATACCTATTCGTACCTATTCGCACCTATTCGTACATAGGCATACCTATTCATACCTGTTCGTACCTATTCATACCTGTTCGTACCTGCTCATACATAGGCATACCTATTCACACCTATTCGTACATAGGCATATTTACTTATATATACCTATTCGTATACACACAGCGCCACACGCGTATCCACTCACATGTCCGTGTACGCACAAACAACTGACCCTATTCAGTTTACCCTTACATGCGTTAGGAATAGACCGGATGAATCTATGCCTTTACATGACATGCGCATAAACCGAATAAAGCAAATAAGCCTAAACAAATCGAATAACATGGATATAGAACAATGTAGAAGAACACTAATAAAATTTGGAAGAAGAAATAAAAAAATTAGACGGAATTCATGTTCTATATGAAGTTACGACGAGATTCTCAATTTGCAAGTCGGTATAAATTTTCTGAAATTTAGTTCCTTTTCACAGGGTTCGGGTATATTTTTTTTGAACTTTTCAACTAAATGCCGAAAGCCAGAAACGCCAAACCTTTGAAGCACGACCCTCTTTATCAGTCTATTGAGGAAGGGTCTGGCCACCTTAGAGCCGATAAAAAGGCCCGCACAAAGCGTCAGACCAAGCAATCCAATGATCAGGACGAGTCGTACATGGACTCGGCCTCTACGCGCAAGATTCTAGAAATCGCGAGGCAGCAGCAGCTCGAAATCCAGCAGGAAGAAGAAGACGAAATGAAAGAAGAAAGAGAACGGTTCGGGTTCCGCGATCCTAACGCCAACGGCGCAATTGGCGGCACAAACGATGAAGACAGTTTTGATGGGTTTTCCGACACGAACAACGACCAATGGAATTCAGACGCTGAAAAGGACTACCAGGAATTCGAGGAAAGAGATTGGGACGTTTCAGACGAGAGCGCAGACGAACAGGATCTCGAGGTCTTCGGAAGGTACGTTGCCGAGGAGCAAGGCACCAACGGCGAATGGGCCGATAAAATCATGTCGAAACTGCATGAACTGGAAACAACCGGGCGCACGAACTTATCAGAGGGCATGATGGACGTCAATTTCGGAGACGAGGACCAGGAGCCGGAGGGTGTGTTACTGCCGCCTAAAGTCATTGCCGTGTACACCCAGGTCGGCGAGCTGCTGAGCAGGTACCGTAGCGGCAAGCTGCCAAAAGCGTTCACGATTATTCCTACATTAAAGAACTGGCGCGACGTGCTCTACGTCACGAACCCCGAGGCTTGGTCGAACCAGGCCGTTTACGAAGCCACAAAACTGTTTATCACGTCTATGCCGACGCACCAAACACCGCTGTTCATTAGAGAGGTTCTGCTGCCGCGCTTCCGCGACCAGATCGAGGAGGAGAAGAGCGTTAATTACCACGTCTACCGCGCGCTCAAGAAGGCCTTGTTCAAGCCCCAGGCTTTCTTCAAGGGCCTTCTGTTCCCTCTGCTCAAGGACATGCAGTGCACTAATAAAGAAGCCGTCATCATCGCTTCAGTTCTGTCTAAAACAAGCATCCCGCTTCTCCACTCGGCCGCGGCTCTGCTCTACGTCGCAGAGTTCCCGTATAACCCGACTAACACTATCATAATCAAAACCCTGCTCGACAAAAAATACGCGCTCCCGTATAAAGTCATCGACGCTATCGTCTTCCATTTCGTCGACTTCAGAACTTATCAGAACCCGCTCCCGATATTATGGCATCAGAGTTTCCTCGTGTTCGCCCAACGGTACAAAAACGATATTACCGACGACCAGCGCGAAGCGTTGATGGCCGTTGCTAGAATCCATACCCACCATGCGATCACGCCGGAAATCAGACGCGAGCTGCTGGCTGGAAAACCACGTACTGGTTGATGCTTGAATATGTATACAATACAATATAATATATTAATCTAAACTGAACCGAACTACCACATGCCACATGTAAATACTCTGCGCTTCTGGAAGTGCATCCAAATAGGTACTAGAGGTGCATCTAAAAGGTACCAAGAAGTGCATTTAAAAGGTATCTGGAAGTACATACAAAATGTGTCTTGAAGGGTACCCAGAGTATCTACAATAGATTTGGAAGGTCCTAAAACATATCTGAAATATACCTTAAGTGGTATTTTAGAGGGTATCTTAAAGGTTATTTAAAAATGTTTCTATCCAACACTAAATATCTTCTTCATCACACGTTATTAACACGTTTAGCGTATCAAGACGCACATGCAAAAGAACAACAGAAAACGTCGCAAAAAATGGTCGTAAAGGAACGTCTCGGGGAACCTATGACAGAAGTTCAAAGAAAAATTAAGAATCGGAACTATGAGAAAAAACATCTAGTCATATAATGCCTCTCGTTCCTGCATTTTTTCTGCATTGTATTAAATCGATCCGAATGTATCTATTATTTTGATTCTATTTTTGCTTGTTTTGGAAAAAAAAGTAGTGGACTCAGAAATAGTGCCCCAGTCCTATCTAGTTCTAAAAATTGCTTTGCATAAACTGTCTCTCGTTACGCAGGATATGGGCTTAGATCTTCGTCCCGCATGAATTAATCACACATGGGGAGAGGGGAGTGGGGAATATTTGCAACAATGCATCAGCAGGGCAAGTGTATTCGCGCAATTTTTGATTATGTAGCACCAATAGTTTTGAATAACGGCTAATAGTGCGCCGGGGAGCGGGAAAGTTCCGTTTCGAAAACCCATCAATCACGTGGCTTCGAACAAGGCGCACATCTGTGTACCCCATATTCGTGTACCTGGTTAACAAAGAGGGGAACCACTGGAGCACACAGAGTGTTAGGGTAAGCATGACAATGCATGCATAATCACGAGTATGACGTCAAGTGGGCCATCATAAGCAAAATTTTCAAGATTAAAAAAGTTGAACGGATAGGAAAAAATGATCGAAAAAAATCGAAAATTAAAAATTAAAATCGCCGAGTAGACTAGTTTACTAAATCCATATCCCCTTCTTCTGAATCCCCAAACTATTGGGTGTCAGGCTTGGCGAAAATGAAAACCCAACCCAGATTATCACCAGGCGGATGTAAACTGGACCCAACAGTCAACTCCATGATTTGGCGCATGTGTGTTCAATGCATGGGCAGGGGTTTCGGCGTCAGCCGCCGAAAAGCCAATATAAATAGACATCCCCCGTTTGTGTATTTAGACATCAACACTATCTTAGAAGTTCTCATTACCTTCTACTATACATCGAATTGATTATCATGAGTGAAATTAAGAAAGGTTCTGCTTTGCAATTCTACCGTGAGCTCACTGCTCCCAACGGTATCACATACAAACAGCCTATTGGTCTGTACATCGGCGGTGAGTTCGTTGCTGCCAGGTCCGGTAAGGTCTTTGACGTCATCGCTCCTTACAACGAGGAGAAGATCACCCAGGTCTACGAGGCCGGTGACGCTGATGTCGACAGAGCTGTCAAGGCTGCTGAGATCGGTTTCAAGGCCTGGGCCGAGGTTACTCCTTACGAGCGTGGTTGCGCCCTCATCAAGATTGCTGAGAAGGTTGAGGAGAACAGCGAGCTCTTCGCTACTGTTGAGACTTGGGACAACGGTAAGGCCCTCTCAATGGCCCGTGAGGATGTCAAGTTAGTCGCTCAGGTTTTCCGTTACTACGCTGGCTGGTGTGACAAGATCACCGGTAAGGTCATTGAGACTGACAACGACACGTTCAACTACGTTCGTCGTGAGCCCCTCGGTGTTTGCGCCGCTATTATCCCCTGGAACTTCCCTCTTGCTATGCTTTCGTGGAAGATTGCTCCCGCTCTTGCTACTGGTAACTCCATGATCCTCAAGAGTGCCGAGTCCACTCCTTTGTCTGCTCTTCTCTTCGCTGACATGCTCCGCCAGATTCCTGAGATCCCCAAGGGTGCCGTCAACATCCTTAGTGGTTTCGGTGCTACTGGTGGTGCTCTCGTTGCTCACAACGGTGTCAAGAAGATTGCTTTCACTGGTTCCACTGCCACTGGTCGCAAGATCATGATCAGCGCTGCCGAGTCCAACCTCAAGAAGGTTACTCTTGAGCTCGGTGGTAAGTCCCCCAACATCGTTTTCGATGATGCCAACCTTGAGGAGGCTGTTGAGTCTGTCCTCTTCGGTATCTTCTACAACCAGGGTGAGGTCTGCTGTGCCGGTACTCGTCTGTTCGTCCAGGAGGGTATCTACGACAAATTCCTTGCTATGCTTAAGAAGCGTACTCTCGAGCTCAAGGTCGGCGACCCGTTCGACCCCACTGTCACCTACGGTGCTCAGACCAACGCCCTTCAGTACGAGAAGGTTTTGGACTACATTGAGAAGGGTAAGAAGGAGGGCAAACTCCTTACTGGTGGTAACAAGATCGACAAGAAGGGTTTCTACATTGAGCCTACTATCTTCACTGATGTTGACCGCCATGCCGTGATTGCCTCTGAGGAGATCTTCGGTCCTGTTCTTGCTGTTATCAGGTTCAAGGACGCCGACGAGGCCCTTAAGTTCGCCAACGAGAGCGACTACGGTCTTGCTGCCGGTATTCACACCAGTAACATTGAGAAGGCCCTCTACGTTGCCCAGCACGTCAAGTCCGGTACTGTGTGGGTCAACACCTACCACGCCATGCACCCTCAGCTTCCCTTCGGTGGCTACAAACTCTCTGGTAACGGCAGAGAGCTTGGTGAGGAGGTTCTTGAGAACTACCTTGAGGTCAAGGCTGTTCGTATTGCTGGTATCAGCACTGGTCTCGGTGCTCCCAAGCTCAACTCCTAATTGTAGGAGCGTAATGATAGGTTAGAAATCGTCTGTATGTTTAATTCTTTTTAATGATGAATCAAAATTCTCGTGTATGTACTAGCTAAACCGGCTAATTCTATTTATAAATTCAACTCGGTGAAATCAAGTTGAATAAGTATAATCGGAATTGAAATTTCAGTTGAAAATGTAGCAGAAATTGGATTTGGATAATCGCTTAGATATCAATGAAATGGTTGGTTAAAGCCGAGCCGAATTCGCGGATCGTGAACGGGCATGACGTGAAGTACACGATCGACGACTTGAAGGAGAACAAAGTGGTTACATACGGGCGCATTCGGAACTACGAGGCGCGGAAGTACATGACGCAGATGAAGCTCGACGACGATGTGTTTTTCTATAGATCGAACTGTAAAGAGCCGGCGGTCACCGGGATCGCCAAAGTCGTTAAAGAGGCCTACCCCGACAAAGTGTCGTTAGACCCGACATCTGCGTTCTACGATCCTAAGAAACGGCCGTGGGTTGTTGCCGATCTCGGCTACCACAGCCACCTGCCGCGACCGGTGCTGCTAGCAGATATCAGGAAGAACCCGAGTTTAGTGGATATGCTGCTTGTGCGCCGGTGTCGGCTCTCGGTTCTGCCGGTGAAGGACGAGGAGTGGGAAGAGGTTTTGAATATGGCTAAATAGATAAATGGATAAATGGATAAATGGATAAATGGGTAAATGGATAAATGATAATTCATGTATGTTGTATGCGGTCGATGCTTGTTTTGATAAACAAGGCGGAAAAAATGTAGTCTTCGCCGTACAGATCCTGCAGCGGGAAATGGCGGTACCCCAGCGGCATGGTTGCTGCACGAGTAGTGCAATGAGCAAAAATGCGAGAGTCTGTAGCGAGCGAGAACCGGAAACACACGAACTCGAAATCAGCGGGGTTGATTTTAAGCTCGAAGTCGTAGTTCCATGTAGGATTAAACCCGTTATTGAACACCGAGATCGTGCGCCATTGCGGTGCGAGCTGAGTGTCCAGATCTTCGAGCCCGAACGCCTGTACAATGACGTACGGGCTGAAAATATCGTCTTCACTCAAGAATTTCGGCCTTGTCAATTGCTGGGCTGAAATAACTCTGATTTTCACTGCATAGTCTGCGCTATCGTCAATATCAGTGCCCCCATCAGTGACTACGGCACTTGTGTCCGCTCCCACAGTTCCTACGGTTCCTACGGTTCCTATTTCGGCTCCTATTTCGGCTCCCGTGCCGTTGCTGGTACTGGGAGAGCGGATAAATTTCGGTTTCAAAGCGTACCCCACTTTAGATGGAAAAAACGCGCTGTTCAACTGCATCCCCAAATCCCATTTCTGCCAATTCAGTGCTACCATTTGCACGCCCTTCTTCCAGAAATAAATAGGATCGAAATTCGAGCTGCTAATACGCATGGCTGCAGGGTATACTCTTGACAGGTGGTCCCTGTTATACTTTTCAAACGCATGCTGGCGTTGAGGCGTCATTTTGCGCACTGACCGTTCGCTGAACGAGTACACGGTGTTGTACTTCACAGGAACGTCGAAACTCTCGAACTTTTTCCCGCTGAAGTAAACCCCGAGCTCAGCTAGCGGCGGCACGATTTTATGTTTCTGTCTTTCCGGTCTTAAATTCATTGAAATCACTGAACTGTCGCTTCCCTCATTAAACTCGTTCGACTCGCTGGACTCGGCGCCGTCTTGGTCGTCAACGCTTTTTACTTTAACCAGTATTTTATGCTTCAGTTGCTCAGGACTGGGCAAAGTTCGCGAGTTAGGGAAAAGCGGTTCGGTCACTAGCAAGCTTCCAAACACCGATTTCAAGATCGAGACTATTTGCAGCTGGCTCGTTTCATTACACCTAATTTCAAGCGACAGAATCAGGGGGTACGGCGACGAAATAAACGCGTACTTCAGAATCGACTCTACAACATCGCTGAAAACCAAGCTCGAAGTGAGCCTGCCAACCGAGTTGCCATGATAAACCACAGGCGAGCCCCTTTTCTCGGGCCCGTCCCAGCAGTCTAGTTCTAAACACCGGCACCCGTCCTGCAGCGCTCTAATACAGGACTCTACTGACGACCCGTCGGCTATTTGGCGGCCGCTGAGGTAGGTGTTATGGCTCGAGGAGATGAAGTAGTTGTTCAACGGTTGATTGAGGTTCACAGAGAACTGCGGTTTCACTGGAAGCAGCAGTTTCGAGAACTCGTCTAAACTGAGGGGCTGGGTTAGCGGCAAATTGACTGTCGACGGCAATTGCGGCTCTTTCTGGACGTTTGTAAAGAAACTTATCAAGTTGCTAGTAGACTCGCCGATTTTGTACTCGTTGTAGATATCGTTAATATCCGCGCGGTGTTTCAGAAGCCTGACGAATTCCTTGAACTCAACGAAATTCAGTTTGCCCGAATTGTCGAGATCAGCAAGCTCGAATACTTGCCGGATATGCTGGGCGGAGCAGTGTATATGCATTTGCCGCGTCATTTGCAGAACTTGGTGGAACCCAATAGTGTCCATGTTCGTGCGTTTCCAATGAACGTCAATGAAATGGCTGCCGGCACGGGCGAGGCCGCACATCAACTCTCTACGGAACTTGACTAGCTCGACAATGGCCTTTAGAAACACGTCGAAATCGTGTTTAGACGAAATCACCAGATGAAGGGCCCTTAATTTAGTCTCGTTCAGTCTTTGATGGATGATCGTAGCCCACCTTTCGCTGTGTTCGTAACTAACGCCGAACTCCTCGCGGTAGTTGCGCGCCTCCTCACCGATATAGATCTCGCAGATCCTGTCAATATACAGTTTCGACGTCTGTTTCGTGTTCCAAGTAAGCGTGCCTAAACTAGCGTCCAGTTTCAGTAACCGCTGTACTTTCTTGTTATGCGTGATCCTGATTATGGAGACGCCGTCCAGCAATAAACGCGGGACACTGTAGTCGGCGAGCGACGACTGCGACTGCTCGACGACGCGGGAAAGACCGGAATTGCGTCTGATTGTTATTGGTCCCGTGTTTTCTTCCACATTGCTCGGGTCGTCTAGTGAAAACAGCGCTGACGTGCTCTGCAAAACTTTAGAACTAACGCGGTGCAGAAACCCAGGCGAGGAAGGCAATGGGGAAGGCAGTGAGGAGGGCAATGAGGGCAGCGTTTGAGGAGTTACTGGCGGCGTGTTCTGCAACGAGGTCTGCAACGACAGCGCCGATATTTGTGTGGCGGGCGGTTCGGGTTTAGCGTTGGATGCAGCAGCAGCCGATGCAGCTACCGTTGTAAGGTCGTGGATTTGCTGCTGCAGAGGGACGATTTCAGCGTCCCGGAATTTGCGCAGCTCCTCCTGAACGACCTCTTGGACTGCGGCGCGGATCTGGTTAACAAGGTCGTCGCTCATGCATGCCTAACTATAAGATCAATAAGCAGCCGTGTAAATAAAGTTGTTGAGAGCCACGTACGTCACCGCAATAGCACGTGATAGGACAAGTGGCTGGACTACATTCTCTATCCGGTATACGCATCCACTGGATACTCAAGTATAAATAGGATGGTGAAACAACCTAAATAATCAATTGGAATAATATACATTTGGACTTACATCCCGTTTCAGTCTAAGTATAGCTTGAATGATCTTACC
>JAJLWC010000070.1:10726-44027 GCA_030674195.1 Starmerella stellata | reverse complement strand
TCCACTGGATACTCAAGTATAAATAGGATGGTGAAACAACCTAAATAATAAATTGGAATAATATACATTTGGACTTACATCCCGTTTCAGTCTAAGTATAGCTTGAATGATCTTACCCTACACCCTAGGCTAATCTCATCGCACACTATTACTAAGAATCACACTCTGTATACAAGATACTGCTGCAGAGGTTCAACAGGTAGAACTGAACTCGAACGACGTTGTTGGAGCTCATTAACTTTTTTTTGCTCAGATCTCCAAGTTGCTAATTTTGAGCTCTTTTGATACAAACAGTCAATCGTAGTATATTCCACGATTCAGTTTTCTCTTGTGGCTTCTTAAACAGGTTTTATAGAGCTAAGAAATCTTGGAAATTGACCAATCATATGCCTTCAACTGCTTATTAACACATGAAAGTAGATATCTATCCATACAAGACTTCTGATTGGTCAATATAGAAGAGCTCGTTGTAAAACACTCTGTTTTACAGTTGCGCAAATTTGAAATACAGAGACTTGTTCAACATGTTGAATTGAACAATACACTTAAATTTCATTGCATTTTCGAGACTTCGATTTTAAATGTACTAACTGCGCAGCTACTCCACGGCTGGTATTGCACCTTGGATTATATAACGAAGTGAAATCGATTATATTTGTGATTAGTGTACTCGTAGAGTGATATTATTGGTCAATTCAACGAATAGATAAATAATGAAAGATATGGGTTTGTGGAGAAAATAAATACTCCAGTCAGTTCCATTTCATGCTGTGTATATGGATATGCATTATTGAGCGATTTGACGAGGTTGGATTTAATTGTTTAAATTGTACAGCTTCCAACTCCAGCCGTGGAAGCTGTGTATTATGTAACAAAATAAGCATAGTTCTGGGCGAGTATTGACAGGTTGACAAAGCTATAAAGTGTGAACGAAATGGAGTGCAGTGAAAATTGTGGGAGACCATATATTTGAATATTAGTATACTTGTACCACTGGCACCACTTAAAGTACCCTTACAGTACCCTCACGCCCTTATACATACCATTGATCTACTTGCACCTTACATTCACAATTACCGCTGTCAATAGAGTAAAGTCTGGTTTACGGTAGCTTAGCTGTCAAACGTCAACTGTACATGTGTTCACGCATTATCGTCATACTTCACATACCTTGTGCTTTATTGTGGCTCACCGGCACCAACTGTGGCCCGTTAGCGCTTATTTTTAGTGGCCTCTAACCCCTATTTATTTATCCTAAATTATGTTGCATGAGTGCCATTGAAAATGGTGCATTCTATCGTAACATTATGTTCTATATTTTATTCTATCTATTGCTACAGTTTGTTCGTTCCGTAGTCTATTTGGGGCTGATCATGTTCTCAGGACGCACCCACTCGTTGAACTGCTCTTCGGTAAGCGCCCCAAGCTCTAATGCTGACTCTTTCAAAGTCAACCCTTTCTTGTGCGCGTTCTTAGCAACTTTAGACGCCAGATCGTATCCAATATGCGGGTTGAGAGCCGTGACCAACATAAGCGATTTGTTAAGCAGATCGTTAATACGGTCGGTGTTGGCTTTAATGCCGTCAACACAGTGCACACGGAAAGAATCGCATCCATCAGCAATAATACGAATGGAACGGAGCAAGTTAGCAGCTAGAACTGGCTTGAATACATTCAACTCGAACTGCCCACTCGCACCTGCAAACGTAATCGTCGCATGGTTACCGAACACCTGTGCGCAGATCATGGTTAGGGCCTCGTTCTGGGTAGGGTTCACCTTACCCGGCATAATGCTGGAACCGGGCTCGTTCTCAGGCAAAGAAAGCTCTCCATAACCACAACGGGGTCCGCTTCCAAGGTAACGGATATCGTTAGCAATCTTGAAAAGAGATGCCGCGATCGTGTTGAGTGCACCACTGGCCTCAACAATGGCATCGTGAGCAGCTAACGCCTCGAATTTGTTCGTATTAGTAACAAACGGCAACCCAGTTAAATTAGAAACCTCCTTCGCCACTGCCACATCGAAACCTTTGTGGGTGTTCAAACCAGTTCCGACTGCAGTGCCGCCTTGAGCGAGTTTCAACAGGTTCGGGAGCGACTTCTCAACGCGTTCAACGCCGAGCTCGACTTGGCGCGCGTAGCCACTGAACTCCTGTCCAAGAGTGAGAGGAACAGCGTCCTGTAAGTGGGTTCTTCCGATCTTGATAATCGAGCTGAATTCCTGAGACTTCGCTTCAAGAGATTTCTGTAAACCAGTAAGGGCAGGAATAAGACGCTGGTGGATCTCGATCACAGATGCGATGTGCATAACTGTGGGGAACGTGTCGTTTGAACTCTGAGACATGTTGACGTGATCGTTAGGGTGCACGGGTTTCTTGCTGCCTTTAGTGCCGCCAAGAATCTCAATTGCACGGTTAGAGATAACCTCGTTCGCGTTCATGTTGCTCTGAGTACCGCTGCCAGTCTGGAACACAACTAGGGGGAAGTTGTCATTGAACTTGCCGTCAGCGACTTCCTGTGCTGCCTGTTTTATGGCGCTAGCTATTTTTGGATCAAGACCGTATGTCTCGTTAACAGTAGCTGCAGCCTTCTTCAAAATTCCGAAGGCATGCACAATCGCCAATGGCATACGTTCCTTATCGCCCTCACCAATTTTGAAGTTTCCATAACTGCGCTGCGTCTGGGCACCCCAGTACTTATCAGCGGGTACATCAATAGGACCGAACGCATCGCTCTCGGTTCTAGTGCTCATATTGGATTTGAATATAGCGTTGATTGGACTCAATACCCGTGCTTTGTTGCAAATGCGAGGTGTGGCTAACAACTTACTGGACGAACGTAATTGGTTCATTATCATTGTAATCGATTAGATCACGTGGTTGAATTCCGTGCTTCTATGCGGAGGAAAGGGGATAAACGGGAAGATAAAACTCGCGGGGACCTTTCTAGTGTTTTACCGCTAGTATCTAAAAGCCTAGGAATGGTTACGTACAGTCGCCGAATAACCCTGGTATATACAACTTTGATAACCTGGAGAACAGATCTGCAGGAAATAAGCCTTGAATTATTGGTTTTTAAAAAAAAACCTGGGGTATGCTCGCATATATATGAGGCTACGTAATGGCTTTCGAGTACATAATACTGGCAAAGCAGCCAATAGGATGTCAGTAATTTGTGGTGTGGCAGCAAAACACAGTAATGGTGTGGACGAGTGTGGAGTAGTTGGTCCATCCCACATTTATAAATAAAACTTGTTGTTTCATGCGCTCGTGGTATCTAGTATTTGTCCATTTTTTCCTTGATAAGTAGTTAAAATTAGATTCGAGTCGATTTTCACAAAATATGGAAGATAGATAAATTACTGCTGCGGTTCCAAAAAAAACAAGCAAAAAAAACAATCTGTTTGGGTCGTTTACTCCAAACCACAGCTTCGCGTTATTAAAAAATAACTGTCTGATGTGTTCTTAATCGTATTTTTGTATTAGCTTTTCGTCATTAATAAGGTGATATAAGCATTACTAGAACTTGCTGTCGCGTACAATGCGTAATGCTAGCGTCACACAACACGTCCTGCAGGAAAACCCTAAGCCTATGACGTTATGGGTCTACTAGTAAGAAGCGTATGACCGATGCTGGCTAGCATATATACACAATCACTCGCGCCGTAACAAGTTTCTTCTTTTGTTTACGTATAGAAAAATAGAAAAATGTCACAGAATCCCAACATCCACTATGAAACACCCCAAGTTAGCTGGTCATTAAAGAGAGGTAACCAGCTCTCTGCCGCTGATATATACGAAATTGCGAGAGAGCGTAACCAAGTCTTTACTGTCGAGCAGAGCTGTCTCTACCAGGATTGTGATGGAGCTGATTTGCTTCCCACCACCTACCACATCCAGGGCTGGGTCGAAGGCGAGAAGGAGCCTGTCTGTTACGCCAGGTTGATTTACGACGGTGACACTGTCACTGTTTGCCGTTTACTTGTCGTCAAGGAGTTCAGAAACCGTAAGATTGGTAGCCTTGTTTTGCACAAGGCTTTAGACACTATCGAGGAACTCCAGAAGGAGCACCCCGTCAAGAACGTCATTCTTAATGCCCAGTTCTACCTCCGTGACTGGTACGCCAGATACGGCTTTAAAATCACTGGAGAGCCGTTTGAGATCGGCAATGTTATTCACATCAATATGATCAAGGAGTAAACTTGTAAATAATTATTTTTTTTATACAGCCTTTTATTTTTCAATTCCTGTCTTTTTTTTTCGATCTACGAACGGTACACATGCGTATACAAGCCTACATACAAGCCTACATACAAGCCTACATACAAGCCTACGTACAAGCCTACATACAAGCCCAAGCCTACTTACAGGCGTACATACACGTACGCTCACACGTGTTCGAGCTAGAGATGCTCCACATACACTTCGTACCAGTGTCGAATCACGACAACCACATTTTTGATTGCTCGGGTAAAATCGCACTTGTTGACTGCAGCTCCCTTAAACTGAAACAATTATGAGGCCGATGTTTCACTCAGTATGACATTTGTTAACGTCACAAGCAAATTATTGACAGCTTATGCGTAGGTAATCTATCAGACCCTACAGTAGCGAGAAGAGAGTTCTTGTTACATGTAAACAAAAACAGACGACACCTAGCCGTCTACTACTACTAACCGCGTATTCAGTAGTGTAGCTACAGTGTAGATATTGTTTTTATTTTTATTTATTTTTTCTAATCGATGTTTCGATAGTTTGATTGGTGTGATATATTTACACTGCTGCACGCTATGTGTCGCTATTTATCGCCTAGAGGTTATCTACTGCTGTTACTCAGATTACGGATCTAGTGTGTTCCACTGATTCAGAGTAGTAATTAGACTAGTAATTAGACTAGAAAGTGGGGTATTAGCGTTCATAGTTTCAACGTTGTTTAAGATACTCACGTTTATGTTTTTCGACGACGAAAAGGTTACCGTTCTCACCGCGAGGGTTGAATTGGTGACCGGATCCAACCTATAATAAAAACATACTGTTTAATATGCTTCAGGCCAACTAAACGTCGTTCGAAACGGCTTGAAACATGTATAAATAGAATCCTGCACCACAGTCCACGTATGCAATTCAATGCGCAATGCATTTATGCTTGAGGGGGAGCATTTAATATGCATGATGCACGACGTCATTATTACTGCGCATATTTACGTCACGTGCATGGCAACAGTAACCTCGAAATCGTGGTACCTTGAAGATAATTGCGAATGCGCTAAATGATGTAGGGGAACATAGAAAAGGCGTTATTCCTAAGATCTTGGAAATTGATGAATCAAATTGATTGCGAGCTCGCGCAAAGGATGTTGTGAGTTATGTATGATATAATTAAGAAAACAATGTAACGCAATGCATTTTTAAAAGGCGTTGCCACTTCTCCAGATTGTATTTAGCGGGTCTTAACGCAGTATGCATGTATTGTGGGTTAGCTGTATTATGCGTTTGCGGGTACGGTTAACGCGATTAAGAGAAAGGAAACACACGTCATCACTGCATCGTGACGTCAAGTATGTGGCTTTACACGATCCGAATATGCCGTTTAGTGACGTTCTTGCTCTTTCCAGTTGTTGCCTCTGTTCGCCTCGATACAGCTATAAAGAAGCTCTGTACAGATAAGATTAGTTGAGCAACCCTGGTTAACACATACCAATTGAGAGCAACAAATAGATTTTAATAGGCAATGGTTTGTTGGACAATTAAGAAAGGAGATGACCTTACTGCGGAGGAGATTTATGAGATCCTCAATATGCGCAATGAGGTCTTCACTGTTGAGCAGAGCATGATGAGCCAGGACGCCGATAACCTCGACCTTCTGGATAACTGCTATCACATCATTGGCCACCTTGGAGACTCCAAAGACCCAATGGCATACTGCCGTTTGATCGTTAATGACGATCACACCGTAACGTTCTCTCGTTTGCTTGTCATGAAGGACCACAGAAAGACGGGTCTTGGCAAGGCTCTTCTCGAGAAGGCTCTTGAGACGGTTGAGAAACACAAAAAGGAGTTCGGCACCACATCCGTTGTTATCCAATCGCAGTTCTTCCTGCGCGAGTGGTTCCAGAAGTACGGATTCGAGATCGTTGGCGAGGCCTACGAGATTGGCCGTATCATGCATGTCGATATGGCGAAGAAGCTGTAAACAAACGTTGTTTAAATGAATAACGCATTCTGTAGATGGCATAGTATTGCCTGATTATGTTTAATATCTATCCTGTCAACTGTACTGCCTGACCACACCTCATTTAGTATACTATTCTACAATTAGCACGCACTTTATGCGGTGGATTTGTGCTCAGCGACGAGAGTTCACGTGTAAGAACAGCATTCATGCACGTCAATTCTGCCACAAAACGTGGGCCCGTTTACGCGCCCCTATTAGCACGCGTTTGGTGACATGCGTTCATGCGTTCATGCGTTCATGTGCACATAGCGCTCGTCTTAAGATCAGATACTTTAGTTAATCAAAATGTTCAAGCGTAGGACGCCGGGTGAATTTTAAATTTTAATGGTTTCGTTGGTTAGATTTTGAATAGGTCCAAGCTTGTTGGGCCTGGTGTTGCTCATCCATGTTTATCCTTGTCTCTGCTTGTGTCTTGGGTTGGATTTGCAGTAGACGTATACTCTGCCCTTGCGGCGGACAATATAGCAATGAGAACAGTACTTCTTGACTGAAGAGCCGACTTTCATGCCTCTGACTTGGTTGACGATGCTGGAGGACATTAGAGTCGGTCTTGCTTGAAGAAACAAGAGCCGTTGCATTGGCAGCCGGCAGATTTGGTTCCTGAATAGAGATAATCCAAGCATGGTTCTATGAGAAGGTTATACGGTCTGATGCGGGGTGCGTTTGGTCGTTTCTTTGCTGTAACTTCCAAGACTTCAGTTTTCGATCTTGTGATAGGATAGTCTAAGCACCAGCGGTAAGTGTATGTCATCAACGGTCCACTCTCACCTAACATGATTCTAGGAATGTAATGAGGACTGCGTGAATGTCGGGGACGGTTCAGTTAAAAGACCATAAAAGCACACCGAGTGGAATTTGTATGGGTCCAAGCGACTAATCTATAAGGTTGAATACATTGCGAATTATAATATAATGCCATTATTACAGTGTTAGTGAACTTGTCATTTGTATTTGTATTTGTATTTTCTTCTTTCCTTTACATTTACATTTACTATTTTTGTTCATTATCACTTGGTTATAACTTTTAAATGGTCCAACATGGTTCAGTATCTTCGTAGTTGAATTCTCTTCAGTTTAAAACTTGAAAAAATTACGTATGCAAAGTAGGCGAGAAGCGAGATCCAATTAGTTTTAATTCTACTTCAATCCACCTAATTCGAAATAATGCCTAAAGCCAGTCGTAAAGAATTGAGAAAATCGCTCTTCAAGAAAGGCGCGGGCGCCAGAGAAGAAGCTAAAGTCGAAGCGAAGGCCGCAGCGCCTGTTAAGAAAGAAGAGCCGAAGGCTCCAGTCAGACATGCCCCCAAACGGTACATTTTATTTGTAGGAAACCTTCCGTACAATTGCCCCGAAGAATCCATTAAGACTCATTTCAAAGCGAGCACGCCCAGCAAAGTGCGTGTACGATCTAACGGGATCTGTTTTCTAGAATTCGAAGGAGAGAATTCGGCCGCCAGACTTCATCGTGCGCTGCAATTCCATCATTCCGATTTTGAAGGCCGCAGAATCAACGTGGAGCTGTCAGCTGGCGGTGGCGGAAACAACAAGAACCGGAGAGAGAAAATCAGGTTGAAGAACGACGATTTCCAGAACGAGATGACCAAAAAGGAGAAGGAAAAGACCGAGGCAGCAGCCAAGGCCTCTAAAAAGAAGACTTTCAAGTAGACCGAGTAAATTTTCAGCCTGATTTTCAGCTTGGTTTTCAGCTATATTTTCACGCAAAATTTCGAGTAGAATTTCAAGTATATTTAGATGGGTATTACTTTATATGTTAAAGCAGTGCAAATGATGGATAAATAGAGGCGGTAGGTATTTCTTGATGCAGAACCTACAATTCGACGAAATCGTACTCCTCGTCAGTGGGATTATGCGAAGGCGGTGGCCGACTCGACTTGGTAGACTTGGTAGACTTAGTAGAATGGACCGAGTGCGTTGAAGGCGTGCGTTCTCGAGCAGTAGAAGCGCCGGTGCTTCTAAGTTTCTCGTTGTCTACCGACCTATTGTTAGCGTTGTTGTTAGTGTTGTTGTTAGCGTTGTTGTTAGCATTGTTAGCATTGTTAGCATTGTTAGCATTGCCATTGCCATCTTTGGGTGCGGTTCTAGTGAAACTGAAACCCCAGCTCCGAAGGTACTCCTGGCCTCTTTTAGGGAGATTGAATGCCCATTCCTGGTACGAGTCGGGCTCGTTGATAAAAGCGTCTACCTTTCCAAGAACAGTCGCAGGTGGCGGTGCCGGTTTCGCGAACAGCAATTGATGCGAAGGCGAGAACCGTTGCACTGCCCTGTCGAACATATCGCTTTTAGAAGCGAGAAACGGTTCAAGGTAGTTATCGAAAATCAACAGCGCGCCGTGGGTTTTAGGATGCATGAGCCACACAAACGCGCCAATTCGGAGCAGGTTGTAGAACGGCACTAATGCCGTGAGTGGCGAGAGGAAGCTTTCTAGTTGCAGCCCAATTGCCACGACCAGCCAGTACGAGAGCCAGGTTCTAATCTGGTTCAAATCCTTTAATGCCAGAGCATAGTACGTTATGAAAATAGGGATCACAAAACCGACGAAAATTGACGGCAGAGTGAACAGAAACATTGCAAGGGAAGGGTGTTTTAATTGCTTTTAAAGAGATGGTTTCCAGGGGTGCGTTTCGCAGTACTGTCAGGTAGTGTCACACACTTCATATATATGAGCTAAATTAAATACGTTAGCTCAGTAATGGGGTCTAACCCTTGCCTTGTTATGTGCCTGCCCCATATAGCTTCTAAATGTATAATCCAATCCGTGCCAGCCAGTCCTCGGTTTCATGGGCTTCTGTGGCTTTCAACAGTATTTTGTATTTCATGTTGATTATACCTGGTTACACGTAAAATTTCGGCTCAATTTTGTTTTTGTACTGGGCAATCAATGACATACATCCTAAACCAGTAGCTGTGTGTTCCCTGCATATCTATGCGCGCGTGACATGTGCTTATCAGCGGCGGTTGTGTGGAGTCAGGCACTGATCACTGAGCACTGACTATGGCTGGAGAAGGCGGGAGGAGGCAATATGGTTAGTGTACATGATACTGTTAATACATTGATGGTGGTGTAATTAGAATCTCATTTCGAGCAGCGTGTGGTAATACTGGTTTCGCATCAGTTTCGTGTTTGGTTTTGTAAAACACATAGTTGTTAGCGAAAAAAAAGGTGCTCATCTGGTATTCACTAAGTGTGTGTACTAGATTTTGTCAGGCGTTTGTCAAGTACCGTTTGACCAATTTTTTTACACTGTTTTCTTGATCCACTGCTGATCGTTGGGAGTTTAATATCGCTGTTTTCTCACATCTATTGCATTCCTTACATTCCTCACATTTCACATTCAGCATAGAAAATGTCGGACTATGACGATACGTTGAACCTCGACGAGTACGCTGTCGATTTCTCTGACCACGATAGTCATTCAAACCAAATAGACGCGACTCATGAAGAGCCCCTGGCGATTGAAGATTTGGGTGTAGACCAACAAATTGACCTGCGCCCAGTGCGTAGAAGTATTCCTAAACTCGATGCCGACAGGCTACTAAACCCTGCAACCGGGTACCCTGCATTATTGAAACGGTTGAAATCCACACGGTACAGCGGTAAAGGGCACGAAAAGAACTTCTTGAAAAAATATATGATGCATTATCAATTATGGGCGAATCGCGTATGGGCGAAAGCCAATGTCCACGATTTCATACTACTGGAAAGATCAGCCAGTGCTGATCCCAAAGTCAAAAGGTACCGAACCGAGCTGATCCACAGTGATATGGTTAGGTTAGAAAGGCACGGCTTGAAAAGAAGAACTGATGATCAACCTAGACCTAGTAAAAAGAGTACTGCATCCAGTTATAACGGCATTGATCTAGACGCTGTTTCAACAAGCTCTACGCAGTCTAAATCCACAGCTCCCAGTACCGAGTTTTATAGAGGTACAAGCATTTTCGATATCGCCAAGCCACAAAACGGCCGCGATCGTAATAATGCGCCTGTAAGCCGTAATGAAAGTCTAATTGAGAGCCGTGGTGAGAGTCCCATTGAAGGTCGTAATGAAAGCCCTGTTATAAGTCCTCCTAATGAAAGCCCTGATAAGATTACAGGTGAAAACCAGGACGAAGGCGTATCAAATAATTCTGACGTCGATCCGAATACTAATAGTCCCGAAACTGCTGAGACTACTGAGACCACCGAGACTGCTGAGAACGCTGAGAACGCTGAGAACGCTGAGAACGCTGAGGCCGCTGAGACTGCCGAGAACGCTGAGACTGCTGAGAACACTGAGGCCGCAGGGACCGCTTCAAGCGCGCAGATCCCGAACGCATACGTAGATCCTGAAGACACAAACCTGTTTGAACAAGAAGAGGTCGTTTTCGACGATGAAGAGGACACTGCAATGTACGAGGATCTGGGATTGTAGTCTTTTGTAATAGTAATAGTACACTTAATTAGATATATGAATTGCCCGACCTACTGAACACGGTGATCCGGTCCCGTTTGTACTCGTCCAAGTACCCAATAAACTCTTCCAGCACGTCCAGAGTCTCGCGAGGGCTGGCCACCCACACTGTGCTGGCGGCGAGTCTGGCCTTATAATCGTTAGCACCAACTGACGAGAACTGGTCGCCGAAATGCAACGTTTGCCGGTTGCTGATGTTGCCAAGGTACTTCTGTAAACTAAGAACGCCGTAACGCTTGTCGCCAATATCGACCCAGACGTCAGACCCGCCGTTGAACGCGCAGAAGTACACGCGTTTAGAGACCTCAGCGCCTTGAAGCATGTTATCGGCGTTCAAAACAATCTCTTCAAGATCCTCGCGAGGGATATGTTTTTTGTGTTTCGGAACAACGCCGACACTGCGCTCCTTTCGCACAATCTCGGCAGTATGTTCGAGATCGAGCCTGCGAACTAATTGTTTCAGCATGTGCTCGCTCAGATCCATCATTTCTTCACAGTCCTCTTCGCGCCAGTTGAGCATGACGTCAGTAGCCCAAAGAGGCTTTTCAATGAACTTCAACGTCCCTGATTCGCCGTCCAGCTGGAACATATAGTTGCACTCGCCTCCCATAATAAGAAGGTGGCTTTTAGCTTCAGTAGTCAAATCAGGGCAGCTCAGGATCCCGTCAATAAGACCCTTCAAACGGACATAGTACATCTGGCCTGAAGGGTCTGGGTACCCTGCAGCAGTTACAATTCCAACATAGATTCCCCGTTTCAGAATCTCTAGCAGCCTAGACGCCATCAAATCGCCAGGCTGAAGCGAGCACCCATCGTCGTAAAGCGTGACGTCACCATCGAACGTCATTAACCGGACCCGAGTATCGTCGGGTTCAGAAAGCGCCATGATCTGCGCAGTGTTGAGGATCATCCTCACATCGTTAAACGAGGGAGCCACCATTCTGCGCTTCGAAATAGCGCGCTTCTGGTCCTGGACATAGAAGGCGCGCTCGAGAGGAAGGTTTGTAAAGAAATGGCCGATTTGAGGGACCATTTGTTTCAATCTGCTGTTCTCGTTGCCGCACATCCGGTGCTGTTCAATAAGAATCTCCACATCCTTGAAGATATCCGCATACTTCCGACGGGCCTCGGCTGCCGATTTACTGTCGTCACCTGATTTGAAAAAGTTCACTGATCCTGCATGCAACACAAACGGGCCGGCAGTAAGGCCTTTAATCCATTCAATGAAGTCGTCTCGCCTATGACTCTTTAGTGCATACTCGACGCGGTACCTGGTAGTCATCTTTGAATATTACTGGTGTTCAACAAAAACGATTATTTATACACGTTCGAAAGTAAGACCTTGGGGGCGGTTATTTATCTATGACTTTTTTTTTCCTTTCTTGTTGAAAGGGAAATCCGCAGTCAAGGTATACAACTAAGATCTCTTAATATTTGCTGCATATTATTGAGGCCCCGTCACCGTTATTAATAACGCCGGCGTGTGCGTGGACCCAAAGGTGGGGTCTGGGTAACGTGGGTTTCATTTAGCTTATGAATCGACCGCACGGTTACTCCCCGAACCCTCGGTTGCCTAACTTGGGATTGACGATGCACCATGTGCGAGAAAGGGTTAATACAACGTAAGTGAGATCTCCAATAGAAACAGCCGGTTATGCCACGTTGGGACTCTTGGAAATAATGCATAGAGAAAATCATTGTTTGAACCCGTCTGGTTCTAATACGGTATAATGATAGGCAGTCAGGACTAAAACTGTCTTGCTTTGATGTAAAGAGCCGGTGCAGCGTACATATATCGGCCTGGTAGCGAGTGCTGAGATGCGCTGTTTACTTTTGAAATTGTATGGGTGAATATAGCTAAATACACAGAAGTGTGTAAATATGCATGAACTTCGGCCATATAATTTATCCGCACACAATACTATGGTATATGATCATGGTATTCACTCGTCCTTCGCTTTCTACTTGTATATAATATTAATCTTTTACACATGAAAGACTCAAAAGATACGATTCGAGGTTTGCGTGACTGAACTTTCTATATAATCTGATTATTTTCTGGTCGCGGCATTGCGTGTATTGTTTTAGCTAATAGCTATTAAGGCATGCAATAGTTAAGAACGGATCTATGCTCTGTGTTCTATAATCTTCAGATAACTCGTAATTCTTGACTTAATATGTATTAGGCACACGCGCTACATAATCTAGGCCTCGACGCGCTCAATGACGATAGCAGAAGCACCACCACCACCATTACAGATAGAGGCAACACCGAAGCGGCCGTTCTCCTGCTTAAGAACAGAAGTGAGGGTGGCAATGACACGGGCACCGGAGCAGCCGAGAGGGTGGCCAAGGGCGACGGCACCACCGTAGACGTTGATCTTGTCAGTAGAAACATTAAGGATTTTAGAGTTCGCAACACCGACAATAGAGAAGGCCTCGTTGAACTCGAAGAAGTCGATGTCATCAACAGTAAGACCGACCTTGGCAAGGGCCTTAGAGGTGGCCTTAGAGGGAGTGGTAGGGAAGTTGATAGGCTCCTGCTCGGCGTCAGCGAAAGAGACGATCTTAGCAAGAGGCTTAAGGTTGAGCTCCTTGAGTTTCTTCTCGCTAACGAGAACAAGGGCAGCACCACCGTCGTTGAGACTAGAAGAGTTAGGGGCAGTAAGAGTACCGTCCTTCTTGAAGACAGTACGGGCAGATCTCAAACGGGTCTCGTCAAGACGGGACTGCTCCTCGTCAACAGAGACGAGAGTAGCGGGCTTGCCACGAGCACCAGGAACCTCCATAGGGACCAACTCAGCGAATTTACCGTCGGCGGTGGCCTTCTGGGCACGCTTGTAGCTCATGATGGCGTAGTCGTCCTGCTCCTCGCGAGTGACCTTGTACTCGGCAGCGACGTGCTCACCACAGTTACCCATGGGCAAACCGCTGTAAGCATCCTGAAGACCGTCGCGCTCAAGACCGTCGACGATGTTACCACCACCGAACTTGAGGCCCTGACGCATAGAAGGAAGGTAGTGAGGAACGTTGGTCATGCTCTCGGAACCACCAGCAACGACAATGTCAGCGTCACCAGTAAGAATAACCTGGGAAGCCAGCATGACGGCCTTCATACCAGAAGCACAGACCTTGTTTACAGAAGAAGCAATGCAGTTGATGCTGAGACCAGCTTTAATAGCGACTTGACGGGCAGGGTTCTGGCCAACGTTGGCACCATAGACGTTACCGAAAATGATCTCTTCAACATCCTCGGGCTTGACCTCGGGAACCTTCTCAAGAGCAGACTTGACGGCGTGAGCTCCAAGGTCGACGTAGGTCTGAGAAGAGAGAGAGCCAAGAAGGCTACCGATGGGGGTACGGGTGGCAGAAACAATATAAACACTCATTGACGGTTCAGTGAACTTAGCGAATGTCTGACTAGGTGCCCATATATATATTAGCTTCACTTGTGGTTGGGGTGCATCCTTATGTAATATTCACTTTTCGTGTGCTGAACGTCTTGCTGCAAGTTATAATTATCAGTTTCTGGTGGCTTGTCTCTATTTTTGATATGCTGTGTACCCAAATACTCTTCCTGCTCTGTTGACCTTCTTTCTGGTCGTCTTTTTGTCCAAGGACTTCCTTAAACTAGATATTTCCCTTTTTGTGGCTTACTATTGACATGCATAAAACGGATTGCATACATGAGATCGCATATGATGCAGCATTTTCGAAAGTAATGTGATGACCACTAAAGCTATGAACGAACGCGAAACGCCCCCCGATTAATAGTCTTGTTAATTATGGTACCCCAGAAAAGCGAAATTGGACAAATATTCAGATTTTATGCTACTGCCCATTATGTACTATCCCGTTGCCATTTTTACTGCCTTCAACCATTTCCAAAATTCATAGTTATACCGTTTACGGCAACGTTATTGTGAAATAATTATATGCGATGATATAAACGTGTAAGTGACGTAATTTTGCCGAAGAGAGAGAAATTGTTCCTGTTTTACAATAAGAAAATGTGGCACAGATCCACTAATGGGCTCAAACGCAAATATGAATTAGACGAGCTCGGGACGCGATTTTTTCGAGCATATCCGAAAAAGCGAAAAAATTATAATAATATATGCCCCTATTTTAACCATATAACCTAGCCATAACAAACTGAGAACAGCCCATAAGTAGATCGCCTCACACTGTCAGCGTGTGGTATCGTCTCACTATATTCTCTCCTGCATTAGGTACAAACGCTTCGTAAGCGGGTTTGTGCAGACAGATTTCTCTAAGTACATATATGACTGCCAGCGAAGTAGAGAAAACCTTCCAGCGGGAATTGTTAAGCGAGGCCGTTCGGGTTGACGGTCGTTCATTTGACGAGTCGCGAGAGATCTCATTTAAATACGGATCCGAATACGGCAATGTCGAAGTGAAGCTCGGCAACACGCATCTAGTCGTGCAAGTAAGTGCGTCTATTAAAGTCCCTAAAGCGACAGCGCCGTTTGAAGGCCTTTTCCATATAACCACGGACATCAGTTCGATGGCATCTCCTAAATTTGAGAACGGACTCCAGAGCCCAGAGAAGATCATGGTCTCGAGAATGGTTGAGAAGTCAATTGTTAGGTCGAATGCGGTTGATTTGGAAAGCCTTTGTATTGTTTCCGGCAAACGCTGCTGGATGGTGCGTGTTGATGTGCACTATCTCGACTACGACGGCGGGTTAATTGACGCGAGTTGCGCTGGCGTTATTGCTGCTCTTCTGCATTTCCGGCTCCCCGACACGTCGATTGATGGCGAGAACGTCATTGTGCACAGTATAGACGAGAGACCTCCTGTTCCGCTCTCGGTTCTCCATGTTCCTATTTCGTCTACATGGGTCTTTATAGCCCTTAGCAAGTCTGAAGACGACGACGACGACGACGAGCAAATAAAACGCACAATAGAAGGCGACCAGTCAGTTGACGAAGAGGACGACATGAGTGTAGACGCAGGCAACGAGGAAAGCGTTGACGATACTCACCTTAAAATTGATGTCGGCGTACGGAAACTCGCGCTGCTCGACCCTACTGCTGCCGAGCAGGACCTTTCGCACGGTGAAATCATTATAACCGCAAACAAAAACCGCGAAATCTGTCAAATCACAAAAGCCGGAGGAATGCTGCTTTCTTCTGAGAGTATTTGCGCATATGCCGAGACCGCGTTCAACCGGGCGCTTCAAATAACCACAAAAATCCAGGACGAGCTGAAACGGGACTTCGAAACACGGAATAAGGGCAACCTGGGCACCGATTTCAGCCAGGACGCTATTAATGTGAGAGCTGTAGATTGAATATTAATTGAGTACTATTTATTTCGCGATCTGGTTGCCAGGTTTTTTGTTTTTGTTTTTAAATTACTTTATTTTATAAATTACAGTATGTCGTTGCTACGCATTTTCTTTTTCGTACAGCGCTTTCAACTCCTTTGCGGCTTTTTTCAGTCTTAACGAGTTGCTTGTTTCCAGAAGTTCGTTACAGTAGTTCAACGTTTCAGTGTCGGAAGCAGTATACCCCTCGCCGAGGTTATGGAACAGGTCTTTGTCCACCAGAAGACCTACTCTTACAAGCGGAACTAAGAGGTGTTGAACGGTTTCAAAAGCGTCAGGGTGGAGGTGCCGAACAGCTGTAGCCACTGCCTCGAAATTATCGAAATCGAAGAACTTAAGTCGCAGAGTGTTAGCATACTCGATCTGGGCAGCCGGCTGCATGCACACTGAAGCTGATCCTAGAGCTATAGCGAACGCCGTGCTGATAGTTTTATTGCCCCTGAACACTTCACTGACCATCAGGTTCCTAAGTTCTTTGGCAAACGGTTTTGTCGTTGAATGAGTGCTGGCCACAAACAAAGTCAATTGGGCAACAGTGATTTTCGACGGCAGTCCTACACTCTTGCGCAAAGCAGAAGCCAAACATGTCCACACATTCTCGACCTTCTTGTCTTCAATCAGCGATTCGCATGCTGTGTATACTGGACTCTGTTTCAAAGCTTTTGACCGCATATCCTCGATCTGTTCGGTGTTCAGCATCACCGAGAGTTTATTGAGATCCGGGTGCTCAGAGTCAGAAAGGTGCAGAATAAAAGACTCTAACAGCATGCCGCCATTACCCCTGACGTCATGTTTGGCGAACTTCAGCAAGGCTTCAATGGCAGGAGGGTAGATATCGACAATCGATACAATGAATTCGACAGACTCGTCGGTTTGCGAACTCGACCTGCTTAATGCCTGCCCCAGTTTCATGCTGGCGACCTTGTTATTGATCTCAGATAGGTGGAACGCGATCCTCCATAACTCTGACGACGCCGGAAGCAGTTTCGAGTCTACTAGTTCCGCATACCCCACAGCGGCCGAGTCTCTAACTGCGGTGTCGTTGCTTTTCAAGCACTTGTTCAGCTCAAAAGTGATCTGCGGGAGGTGGGATTTAACTGATTTCTGAGGAATGCATTTGTAAATAGCCTCCATCCGCGTTTTCACCTGCTCGTTCGGCATAAACAACCGCTTGAAAATAAACGGGATACAGTTTACAGGTATTTCTACGTTTTCAGGATCGAAAAACGAGTACACGAACGACAAATTGCCGCACTCTTTCGCCAGGTCCAGTAGATAAGCGTGCTTCCCAATATTGGTTTTCACTAAAGATTTCAGCAGCTGCGATTGTAGCTGAGGTGTTGATGCGCGGAAGTACATTTTCGAGACCGTTTTCAACACCCTGTCGTCGACTTCTTTGATTTTTCCTAATATTTCGAGCAAACAAGCTTGGATTCGCAGAAAGAACGATTCCTCGACGGCTGGGGCTAGACAGTCAAGGCGAATAGAAGCAGCGCGACGGTCGAAATCGTTCTTGATGTTAGTGGTGATCCTGTCAATGCTGTACTCTTCGAGCTCAATGCTGTTATAAATATCGTGCTTGGCGAACAGTGCTAATTGGGGGTACCGTTCCCGTAAAGTCAGAGACTTCCATCCGCAGCAGGTTACGGAAAGGTTCTCGCCGTTGGCTACAAGCTCTGAATTAGGACAGTCTTGCAAAAACACGCTGATCAATTCTTTCCGCTGCTCGATGGATTTAGCGAGCGACAAACACGCGTCGTAGAACAAGGGTTTGGTCTCGCTTATAGCATTGTTGGCATTGTTGGCATTGTTAGCGGGTTCTAGGTGGCCAGTAATTGCCAGAATTTCTTTACACTTCTTATCCAATTCATCAGAATTTGGAATGTCGTATTTCACCGGCAGTTCGAGCACATTAGAAACGATTTTCGCGCGCTGATGGAATGCAGTTGTTCCCTCAATTCGGTTATCCGTCATCAACGGGCCGTATTCAGCAACGAATTCGCGGAACGGTTGCTGGTCGTCGCGTGTTTTCACCAGAAATTCGTATAAATCGCACTCTAAACTCTGCTGCTGCTGCCTCGACAAATTCAGTAGAAACACTCTTAACAGAAGCTGTAACGTTTCAAGACACAATTCAAGCGGGACTAAAGACAGCACCAGTTTCGTGAACTGAAGAACGTACCGGCTCTCGTTCTTGAATTTGAATTGAGCAGCGTTTTTCAGTTCTAATTTGAGTTTCTCTTGCCATCCGTAAGCGATCCCGGTTTTTCCAGTAAACACAAAGAACAAAAACAGAACAAACGAGTCAATAACATGCGGGGACATATACTTTTTGAAATGCTTTGATTCCTCGGAAATCAACGGAAACAAATCGTAGAATTTAGGCGCCGATTTCAAGAAACTCGTTGCGTCATGAGCAGTGCCTTCGTCCTCGAACGCGTATAAAGCCACCACAGTCCTAACTGGTAAATCAGTACAATTCTCTGCAATTGAGAGCAGAAGGAGCCTGTCGCGAGCTGAATTCGATGTACGCATTCGTTGTAACAAACTAGCAGGGTCTAGCCCATTCTTTATCCTTTTCAACGATTTCTGAATAGCTCCCGTTGACGAAGAATCGTTGATTGTGAGCAGAAACTGGACAGTCGATTTCGAGCTGTCTAAATCCACTAACTTCTCATAACATTTCTCTTTTAACGCGCCGCTGACATGGCCAGGCGAGGCTGCAGAAAGGGTGAGAAAGTCCTTCAGAAGCTGGCTGAAACTGAATTTCTGCTCCTCAGTAAGCTGTTTCTGATCCAGAGCCTTGATTGAGGTTGTTAACAGCATAGAATCCTGGGTTTGGAACCCGGACCTGATCAGATCGTCTGGGATTGGAAAACTGTTTTTAATACAGATGTTCATACTGACTCTCAGCATTTCTAAAGACCCGTGCCGCATGTACTTCACCAATTGCGTGTACTCAACTGATTCCACTTCCTTTGCGGCTGATTTCACCTTGTTTTTAATCGCGTCTAATGGATCGCCTAATGCTGCTACTAACACGCTGCCGTACAACTCGGGAAGAGCGAGCGCCAGCGTCGAAACTGACTCGCGGACATTGATCGGAATGAATTTAGGATAGATTTCCGGGCTCAGGTCTTTTAGTTTATACAGAAACAGTTGAGGAAACAAAGACTGTGTTTTCTGGAAATCGCGCTCTGTTTGCTCGGGAATCGGGTTCTGTAGAAACTCGAGCAGATCAGCGGTCCCATGAACAGCAATTGCGTTCAGAAAAGTATCAGTCTGGCTTGAATTGACACTGATTCCTTCTAATAGGTCTAATGGCTTCAAGTCTACTAACTGCAGCAAGTCCAGCGTCACGCTTTGTAAACTGTTGTTAGTTCTAATAAACTGGCGATGAAGGTCTAAAAGTTTCTGTTTAGGCAGGCATTCAGCGTCAGACTCGACGTTCATTCTAACCGAGTTCAGGACATTGTTAATAGCCTCTTGCAACTCGCTGTCTGCGCCGTCTAGTTTCTGAATAATAGGCACTAAATAAAGGTTTAGAGCCGCAGCGTACCGGTTCTCCTTCTTAGCTTGGAAAAGCCGGAGCTCTACTTGGGTTATAAGGTTCAACGACATTGTTTGTTTACGCCACGGTTAGACCTCGCACTGCTAATCTCAATATTGGGTGGTCCCGTCACATGATATTAATCATCGCATGCAGTCTGTTGTACTGCAGTGCATGACTGCATGGTTTGTAGTTCATTCTATTTGTACTGTTAATTGTATTATGTTTCTTATGTTTCTGGATTTGTTGTTCATTTAAATTTTATTGAACGTGCCGTGTTGGCATGAGCGTTTTAAAGAGTTTCTAAGTCACGTTGGTGTTGGCGCTGGCGTCTTGCAAAGGATGCATTGGATCAGTATGCATGCTCGTGCATAAGCGAGCTCGCTGTTTTACTGTCGTTGGTA
This sequence comes from Starmerella stellata, assembly GCA_030674195.1. Classification (NCBI taxonomy): domain Eukaryota; kingdom Fungi; phylum Ascomycota; class Dipodascomycetes; order Dipodascales; family Trichomonascaceae; genus Starmerella; species Starmerella stellata. The sequence goes on along the minus strand of JAJLWC010000070.1, from coordinate 24,017 downwards.
CTGCTGCAGCTGCGCAGAAAACAGTTCTCTCCAGAAACTGGCTGGCAGTTCTTTAGGGTGTACATAGTTACAATCCAATGTCCTGCGGCACGAATCGCCCTCCCTGCACAGCGAGAACGTGATCTGCCCTGAGGGTAGGTAATGCGCGAGAACCGGTTTGCCGGCGAAATACCGCGAATTGATATTGGTAAGTACGGTTTCTGCATCGTTGAATGAATTAAACGATAATAAAATACATCCCTGTAAATGCAACGACGTGTTCGCGGCAATTACGACCTCTTTAATCGGTCTGATCAGCGCGATCTCAATAAACAGCTCTCTGATCACGTTGAGGTACTTCTTTTCGTCGTTCAAAGCAAAACTGGGAATTATCGACTCGATCATTATAACTGTGGATTTTGAGGGGAGTGTGTGGGCGCGAATACACCTCTCGTGATGCCTGCACGCGCCGACTTTATAAAAGAACTGACACTCGTTGGAATTAGGCTGGGAACGGGCATTGCGTTGAGAAGAGGTTGGATGTGTTGACTGTTTTGAATTGTTCATTGTTCATTATTATATGGCTACACCTTTTTTTTCTTTTCTCCTTTAATTCTCCGTCTGGTGGAGTACTAACCTAATTACCTGTGGTTGGTTAATAAAAAAAAATTGAGAACTCACCTATCAATTGCTGGCGGACTTAAGGTTTTGTTGTGATGCTTGCTAAGAAACTCGAGAAAAAATCAATGGAACTAGTGTAAAGAAAAGGTGTGCTGAAAATATGAGGTTTGTTTTGTTTAGTCGCGCTTTTATTACCTAACTAATTAGTACTAGTAAACCTAATGGCAACTGGAAACCCGTTACAGGAAGGCGGTTAACTAATAAGTAATGGGAGCCGATGGAGGGTTTATAGTGAAACGGTCGGCTATAGTCTCGGTGAAGCCCGAAAACGGAGGCGGCAATGAGAACAGCCATGAATTGCAATGGACGCGGTGCGCTATTTCGAACGAGGTGTTAAGCGATCCTATAGTTAGCGATTACAAAGGTAATATCTATAACAAAAAGAGTATTCTAGAGCTATTACTTGGAGACGTTGAGCAGACGGAGCAGTTCAAACATATCCAGCACATTCGCGACATTGTAGAGCTGGACCGCGAATTGGATCTCGAGAGCGGGTTGTGGTTGGACCCAGTTACCCGGAAAAGCATTGAGAAGGCGAGCAAAGCTAAAGCGTTCGGGTATATCGTCGAATGCGGCCATGTCTTTCCAACCGACTTGCTCACAGAGTCTGACTGCTGTACTTTATGCGAGAGGTCGTACCAAGACTTTGTGGTTCTCAATCCAGCAACTGAAAGGAACCGCCAGCACAACGCTGACAGGATCCAGTCGCTGAACAAACTGGGTAAAGGCCATAGTTTGCGGCCAGTGAAGAAGCCGAAATCAGAAAGGAAACGGAGACATTCTTTCGACGAAAACAAGGACGCGAAACTTCTGCATACAAACAACTCTTAGAACATTAAACCGACAGCATTAAATGTAGCTTTATAGTGGTATAACAATTTACTCGCATCTCCGCTTGCTGGCTGATCGCTTGGTTCGTATCTATAGTGGGTTATGGGTTCCTGGGTTCCAAGTTCTCGGGGTTCCCGAGTCTATGGGGATGCAGTTAATTCTTGAGTTCGGTCTCGGTTTCAGTGGCAACTGGCGCAGTGCCTTCAGCGATCTGCTGCTGTTCCTGCTGGTGCCGTATAACTTTATTACGGTAATTGGTTCTCAGAGTACTGCCGATGGCAAAAGTCAGGTACCCGGAGTACCCGAGAATGCTAAGAACAGTGATTCTGTGAAGAAGATCAGCTCCTTGCGCGTACCATGGTCTGCCTGCCATTATTGAAAAATCTAATATCGCAATTTGGATGGGACCGTATTCAACGCTGACCAATCGTCTCGCTTCCCACACTTACGCCAGCGCCTGCGCTAACGCCTAAGTTTTGTTTTCAGTGCCTGCACCCTTGTACCTATTGTGCTGAATAAGCAAGCACAAAGTGAAATTGTAGGTGCAGGTGCATATACACGCTAAAACTAAACGTATTCATTCTAGTCAATTCAGTAATGGAGATCCGTAAATTCCCTAACGAAGTGTTTGCCAGGCTCGCCCCCGATATCTACTTCGAGCGCCATTTCGAGAAAAATACGCGTCCTACCGGTAGAGGTCTTTTAGAAGCCCGGGAAATCAATGTAAAGGAAGGGCCTGAAGACACGTTTGCTGGTTCTTACGGCACTTCTTTTGTCCGTGCAGGCAATGCCTCGCTTGCGTGTGGAATCACGCTTGGAACTACCGAGTTCGCTGGCGAAGGAGGTGTTTACGTCAATGTCGAGATTCCTAGAGGTTTGAACGCGACAGTCCCGTCTGGCGAAGACCAGATCTGTTCTTATAATGTCCAGAAACTGCTTAGACCCGTTAATGGCGTCAGAGAAAATTTCGTTATAACCGAGAACTTGGAACTGTGTCTGCAAGCAAAAATAATCGTCCTAAGCAGAACCGGCCCTTCAGTAGACCTGGCTTGGGAGTGTTTATACGCGGCGCTGAGAAACACCCGCATTCCATTGTTCGAGCAGGACGAGCGCTCGTTGGAATTCGTTCCTACAACTGAAACCAAACCTCTGGTCATCCCCGATACCGTCCCGGCCCATTTGCATACCTACGGTTTCTACGGAAACAAAGTCTTTGCCGACGTCGATGGACCAATTGAGGAAGAAGCGATTGTTGACAGGATCAGTATTGCGCGCACAGCAAACGGCCAGATCGCTGGCATTAATCTCGACGCCGTGAACGGATGCACGTTGCAGGATGTGCGCAAAGTGCTTAAACACGACAGTAGTTTGTATCCTTAATTTATATGACACGATTAATTGAAGACTCGATGCGATGGGTATTTTTATGCTATTTTTTTATTTATTCGTGCTTTTTGCTTTTGCTTTTTGCTTTTGCTTTTTGCCGTAAATCATTATTGGTTTGGAGGAGGACCTTGCATCATTGCTCGGAATTTGAAATTGCGTATTTCCTCACACTGATCCAGTATGGTTTCAATGGTTTCCGTATCATGAGCTGTAACGGTTGTCCACTTCCTTCGGCACGCTGCAACAGAAATCAGAATTTGTTTCCTTATAACCTTGAAATTATAGCCGGTATGGACAAGGATCCATAGCAGCAGGTACGTACGTTCGTCAATAGCCAAATGGGCCGGATCCTTGTACGCGACTGGCTGGGGCCACCATTTGGGGGGCTCCTTCTTGACATACGGAAACAGTTTCCTGCGCTCGGGGTGTATAACCCGCAGAACTTTTGTGAGGATGGTCGTGATTACTTCGCGTCTCATGACGTGGAGCGACCAGTACTCTTTACTGATCGCACTCAAAACGGCAGGACTATTGCCGTAGCTTTGTTCTCTAACCAGCTGAGAAATTAGGGGAAACACATACTTGCAATCCTTCTTTTTCTGCGACAATGTAAGATTGAGCGCTTGTGCAGGTTTGGGGAGGATCGGTTCTAACGCATTTCCCGAGGTTGGCGTTGAACCTTCTCTTCTTTCGAATCCTGCATCGTGAGGCTCTAAATGCGGTTCTGTACGCGGTTCTGAGTGCGATTTCAATTGTGGGTCTAAACGCGATTCTGAGTGCGGTTCCAAATGCGGTTTCAAATGCAGTTCTGAACGCGGTTCCAAATGCGGTTCTGAACGCGGATCTGAGTGCGATTCCAATTGTGGGTCTAAACGCGATTCTAGTTGCGGCTCCAAATGCGGCTCTGAATGCGGTCTTACACCTTCTTCGTTGTTATCTGTAGTTTCTTCTAGTACTGCCTCTGCTTGAACGACTTGCGGGGCGATTACGGGTGTCGGCTCGGTAGTCTCCTTGTCAAGTGATAACGAGGTTGCTTGTTCCCGATTGGGGATAACCGGTTGAGGAATTAACATTGACTGCCGTTGAGTGGGCAAAATTGACAACTGCCCAATTTTCTTGTGATTTCGATGTTTCTTGGTATCAGTATTTCTTGGCTTCAGTTTGTAAACTTTGTCGTGACCTCTGTCATGAGGAGGCCTAGGACAAATGTGCGTGCCTTTATACTGTAATTCGATCCCGATTTCTCTAGCAATTGCCTCTTTCATGGCTGCCTCATCTATCACTTGTGCGCCCTGTCTCCTGTGACGTTGATGCATTCTAATACTCTTCTCCGGAGACGGGTTTGGGAGACTAGGGGGAGTCTCAGAAACAAAATCAGCATTAAGAGATCTTTCAGAAGCGGGAGGAGGATCATTTGAAGGAAATTGCAAATTCTGAGTATATTCAAGAACCTCTACCGGCTCATCATCCTGCTGATTAGTGGGACTGGCGTCCTCTGAACGAGTTTCAGTCAAGACCTGCAGCTTGGGATCCACATATTGCTCAATTGACTGCTGGTCGTGTTTAGATGCAATCATAGTATCCGACTCGTCTGTGTCGTTGTCTACAAGAGGAATTGTGTTCCCAGTTTGAGTTTCAGGGCACCATTCCTTTGTATTCCCTAGGTGCTGATTGTGGTAGTCCGTAAAGCCCCTAGAGTCCCGAGAGGTGTGAGATCTCAGAGGAGTTTTAGGACTTTTCGGACTTTTAGGACTGGCGCATTGCAGTTCCTGTTGGTAGTTCTCGTTTGTGATACTGAAGTTGGCTTGCTTCATTGTGATCATCGTATCCCCCTGGAAATAAGTTAATGAGAACGGACCTATTTGTTCCTGCAACCCGCGGAGGAGGCGGTCGATCCTACGAGAGGACATGAGTTTAATTTGTTTGGTAGAGTCAGTATCTACGTGTCTTTACAGGACCACTAAAGATGGGGTCTAACATACGTATATATACTAGGTACCAACGCACGCGCTACCCGATTCATTCATGCATATGCATCTGCCCACAGTGGACTTGTTCTCGCGTTCGTAAGTACCACTAAACTTTCTTCCTTCAAAAGATGCTGTTGTATCTGCAGAGCACGCGTCAATTCTATAGACATAGCAATCATATATCATTAATTACTCTTTGCCACTAAAGAAAAGCATCTTTTTTGCTTTTTTAATACTAAAAAACCGAAAAAGTACGTATTCCTCTTTGTGGCACGCTTCCTAATTAGGCAGTACCTTACATATATCATAATGACTTACATAGTGGTCCTTATGATTCTCGAGAAGGCAACCCGCCATTTACAAAAAGCGAGAAACAAATTGAGTCTAACCAGTGATTGGAAATAGTGGTGGTTGATTTAATTTATATTTAGTGGCTTGGTGTGATAGGCTACCACAATTATCGTATTAGGAAAGAACTAAAAAGAAACGACCACATTGAAATTCAAATTCATATATAAGAAGCCAAGAAGTAAAGAATTGTTGATAAAGAGTCTATGCAATAATATACACGTATGGATTTGAATGAGGGTATTAATGCGTAGCGCGATCCAGCATTCGAAACACGCTCACCAAAAACGATAAGAACCACACAACCAATGCCAGAAGTATGAATGCAGTGCAAGTCCTTTGCAAGCGGCAGGTCTGTGGGAGCCCTAGTCCTGGGCAGATATATTTTTTCGAGACCAACGAGTCAAAAGAAACAGCGAGGTTTGCTGCTGTAAAGCAGATCAAACACAAGTCTATAGTCACGAAATGGAGTTTAGTCTGGGTTGGTCTGAGACCCAGCGGACGGCCGAAAGTCTCGTCCCAAAGCGAGACCATCATATAAATCAGCGAAATGCAGCATATGACAATCGAGAAGATCGTAGCAGCTGCAGGGCCGGCCGGGACAGTAAGCTTGCCCAGTTCTTCTTGAGCCTGGCGTCTGGCGGTGTTGGTTTTCACCAGAACGGCACAAGACAACGCCAATGCAATAATAAGAAATGCTGAAGCAGACCCTCGAAGGATCATTGGGTAGAAAGGGTTAGCGGCAAGGTTTTTGATGAAATTCGCCTTCATTCTTTGCCAGAAATTTGGCAGAGGCGGCCTTTGGAATGTATCCTCGAGCTTGCTTTCCCATTCCCCACGCAAATTATAATTGTCCAAAATAGTAGGGTCGCGTATGTTCTGGGTTGCCGCTTGCTCGATATCGGGGTAGCTCAGCTGCTTGCCGCTCCATTTCCCTAGATGTTTTAAAAAGGAGGGCTGCTGCATATCGCCGCCGTTGCTGCTGTTGCCGCCGCCGGATTCGCTGTTGTTGATATTGTTATTGGTGCTGTTTATAAGCTGTTGAGCATCGATGATATCCTCAACCACGCCATGTATTAAAAACCCCGGAATCGTTTGTGGGTTTATAGTCACTGGCTGCTGGTCGGGCGCTGCCCATAGAGGCACAGGATTCTGTTTTAATGGGTACGACATTCGAATATAAGTGTCCAGTGCGCAATATTATAGATCGTGTGCTTGCGGGTGCGACAGTGTGAGAATGTAGTAGTCACTAAGGTAAGGTAGTCCAGCACGTCAACGAAAAGTTAGAAAAGTTAGACGGGAGTTAGCAGGATGTGCTAAGAAAAGCGCGGGATCTAGAAAGGCCTGTTTCTGCAACGTTTAGAACGCTGAATGGTACAAACTGGTTTTATCTGGTTCCAGCCCTGGGGCTTGTTGATTCTTCAGAAAAATCCGACCACAATTGAAGCGAATAGAGGTGTGCAAACAAACTGCTGGTTACAACACCGGAAGCAGTACGTTTTTCTGAGTGGTGCTTCTGTAAAGAATGTCTTTTGTTCTCTACTTAATCACCCTAACTTACGTTTTGGGAAAAAGGTAAGAAGTAGATTCTAATGGAGTGTGGGTTGCGGTAACCTTAGGTGCTTCTCAGTACTAAATCACACTGAGAAATAACCCCAAGCCTATAAGGGAAAGGGGGAGGACACTGCACCCTATCAAGCTCTGTGGGTTGGGTTTCATGTAAAAGGTTGACAAAACCTGCAAGTCAACACAGCAACCAGTGCGTACACATTCAACTTGTACCAGTGAACGCAAGAGGCTGTTTGGTAAACTGTTGAAAGAGTTTCAAATATATTGCTGATTACAAAAAGTAACTGAAAAAAAATTCAAACTCGAATTAAAAAAGCGAAGAAGTGAATTAAAAAGCAGCTAATTCAGCGGATTATACTAATTATCAAACTGAAAATTATATAATATTGAAAAGAACCAAGAATGAGTGAAAGCGAAGCACAGATCGAGCATACATTAGACCAGTTCCTTGACGATATTGAGTGCGTGAAAGAGTCACTTAAACCTTTACTAAGAAGCACAAGCATTGACAGTCTAGCCGAGGCCGAGCCGAGCGAAAAGACGTCGACTCCGTATACACTCAGCGCGTATGCATTGAGTTCTCTGTTGTTTGCATACCTCCGTAGCGAAGGGTCTGATGTGAATAAAGTGCTACCAATGCTGGGGCAAGTCAAAGATGTGATTACAGCCAACCAGGCTCCAGCCCCGAAACCTGCCGACGGTGAAAAGAACACACAAAGTTCTCAATCCTCTCAATCCTCTCAATCCCCTTCAAAGGTGTCGAAATCGTCTACAAAAAAGGCCGCTTCTAAAGCGGCTAAGTCTGCTGCTGGTAAGCATAAAAGATTCTGAAACAGTAACGCATGTGTATATTTATTCTACGATCCTAATTCTATATTTTTACGCCCTTCATACTGCTTTATTAAACAAAACGAAACAGAACCAATTAGAACTGAACTGAATGATTGGAATCAGTTGAGTCAGTTGAATCAGTTGAGTTGAGTGAACTTCGCGCTGACGTTATATAATTAGAAGGTAATATTTTCATCAGGAGAACGAGTGTTTGATGTTTGTTACAAGGACCCCGACGTTGAGTGCACGCACTGGCGTACTGCATTCCAACGGGCTGGAAATAACCACTCCTAATTTCATTATTTCCACAATCAGAGGCGCACTCCCTCACCTCACTCCAGACCACCCTAATCCACCTTCGATTGCAGCGGTTTATGCTGAGGATATGTGGGACAGAGAAGGCATTGTTCCTGAATGCACAGTGCGCAGCAATTTAGTAGCGAAACCGCCGTTGCTAGTAGCTGCTGTTCGCAGACCTAATAGCCCGTTTATTAAAAACAAACCGAATACTGACCAGTCTATGGCGATCAGCACAACCCAAGGATCGCGAATGGCTTCAATCCAAGATATTGTTAGGTTCATGACGAATGTCCAGCCAGACATTCTAGTTCTTCCGTACGACATTCCTGCGCAGTCAGTTCCTGGTGCGACAATTGGAAGCAACCGGATAATTAAAATGAAAAGAAGAAGCGAGCTGTGGACAAAGAATATCAGTTCCGAGTACCTCAATTCTAAAGCCACTAATTCGAAAAAGACTAATTCGGAAACAACTGTGGCAGTAACCCTTCCATCACAGCTATGCAGTGCTGACTATTTAGCCGAGATCGACGGTTTATACAACGCTTACTGCTTTAATGAGGTTTGTTCGACACTTCCATCCAACGCTGATTTGTCGAAACTGCGTCTTAATATTTCCGGGTTACATTGCTGGCCCCAAATTTTGGATGTGATAAAGAACGGAGTCGATATCGTGGACATTGACGTCTCGCACTTCACTGACAAGGGGCTGGCATTAACCTTATCGCTGAATGCAGACTCGCCAGAGTACATTGATCTCAATTCTAACGAGTATGTAGCCAACTCTGAAAAGCTCGGAAACACCGGGTTCATGCTCGGGTATATCCACCATTTACTAGAAGCGAAAGAGATGACAGCGCAGGTGATCCTCCAGCTGCATAATATCGCAGTAGTAACCGAACTGTTTAAACAGATCCAGGAATCGATTGCTCAGAACACCTTTAATGAAATTGCTGAGAAATTCAAGCTGAAATACGACAATTAAGCTGTCCTGCTTTGTTCTCCTTTTGTTCTCCTTTTCTTTCTCCTTTTCTTTTCTCTCACCATCTCTCACCATCTCTTACCGTATCTCACCTGATCTGCATAATGCATGCATCTGCACATGCACTGCATGCGTCATACATGTGTCGTGATGCATGGCGTCATGCTGTTAGTGATGTCAGAACAATGCTGCTGGGTTTAACTAATTCAATCAGTTTAATTGGTTTAATTGGTTTAATTGGTTTGACTAACTCAGTTCTGTGCATATGTATCTATCTAGCCAAGTAAAAGCTCTACACCAGTACACAGTTTCGGCTCACCACCGTTCATTGGGAACGAGTAGAGGAGGTCGAAATTAGCCGATTCTGTTCTATAAGTAAGACCCGTAGCAAACACCTTCAACGGTTTCATCGTTTTCAAAGTCTCGAACTCGCCTAAATGCCCGATTTCGAAAACCGCCTTGCCCTTCAACGCATTGGACTCTAGCTGCGGCAAGTCTACAAGCAATGACGTGCTGACGTTGAAAGCGACTGACTGAGCGGATTCCAAAGCTGTGGTGTTATTAGAAACAGGAAGCAACGACTGCTCGTCTAAAACAAGCGTGTCGTTGAGGTTGAGTTTCCCGTCACCCAGCGGCTGTAAAAGCCCGAAATTCGACTTGAAATTCATCATTAACTTCTCGCCTAAACCAATGCATTTCCTAGCACTGAAAACGCTCTTGAAATGCGAGACGTCGCCAGGCTGGCTAGCGAGCTCAAAACATGAAGTGAACGAGGAAGTTGGTTGTAAGTACTGGAATTTGCTGAACAAAGCAATTTTCAGCGAATTGACGCCGACGTTGGCTCTTACTAAATCGCCGGCTTTGTCGTCGACTGAGCAGATATGCCGGCTCGAAGCAAACGCGCCTATTCTGGCATTCCAGTTACTGCACAAACTGAAATCGAGGTAACTCGAAACGCCGTGCTTCGCTGACGCGCCCCGAATCGGGTTTAGATAGACGGTTTTATAGAACCCGCTGATTCCTAATTTGACCGGCTTAAAAAGCGGAACAAGCCAATTAGCCGATCCTAGCGAGAGCTGGGAATTGCCGACGCCGATATGCGCTTTCAAATCAAACACATCGCCTAAATGCAATGGGTTGTACTGCCTATAATTCCCTACAACCGACGCTGCCTCCATAGACGCGCGAGTATCCACGCTCCAGCTGTTTGAAGTCGTGTTTTGAAGGTCTACCAACGTCAGCAGATTGAGCTGGTTCTGCGGCTGCATGCTCTCGTTGTGTTGAAGCGTTATCTTTGGACTTGTGCCTAGAAACTCAAGGCTGTCGTGAGCAGCCGCAACGCTGTTCAGAAGCTTGCCGAGAGTCTTGGCTTTCACAAGGTCTTTAATTCGAGGGTACAAAGTGACATCAAGGTACTCGCTGCCGTTCAATACCTTCACGGTGTTAGAAACCGGCAGCGTCTGCTGGTACGCTAAATCAAGATCCAACGACATGCTGCTTTATTTGTCATCGAATGGTTGGACAGGACTCGTCTGCGGCCGTTGCTTGATGTTATGCTTGTACTCTCTGAATTCTACTGTATAGCTTGGATATTCTTTTCATATTTATTTCGTGTATATTTTGTGTTCATTTCATGTTTATTTCATGCTCATTGCATGCTCATTGCATGTATGCCCTGTACACATTCTCTGTATTACATGTTATCATTCAGATCTCATATCTGTGCTCCCATATGTGGTCTCTCTAAGCATTATGCTATGCACTATGCTATCATTACATGCATGCCATATGCACACTCTATCCCATTGCATGTATGCGATGCTGTGAGAGGGCCCAACCGTTAGCGCTTACCAATGCTGGAGCTGGCGGAGTTGGTGAACAGTATCGTGCAGAACGAGGATGTTGTAGCACTCGAAATTGTTCCAGACATCGTTTTTCCTACAGACGGCAACTATGCCTTGTCGGAGGGCGTCCTGGGTATCCGATTGAAAGCCCTTTACAAATGCTATGTCGCTCTGTTTAAAGCCGGTGCTCAGTTCACTAACAGCGCGTTATTAGTCACGACACTAGCGGCTCCTGAGAACATCACTGCATGGAACCGGAGAAAGGATAATTGCAGAAACGGGATTTTCGATATTAAACAAGAATGGAAACTTGTGCATCTTCTGCTGAAATCGCATACAGAGAAGATCTGTAAAAGCCCGATTACATGGTACCATCGTCAATGGTTGCTGACAAATTTCCCAGATGTGTGCACGACTTCTTTGGAAACTGAATTCGGGTTAGTGAAAACAGCTACTGAGAACCATAGATGCAATTACGCAGCCTGGAGGTACCTAAGATGGTACTACACTAGCCTAAAGTCTGAATTGAGCGCTAGAACAAGGATCATAACGCTTATGGAACCCGTGTGTAAGCAGAATGTGTCGGATTCGTCGGTATGGTCGTTCGCGTTCTGGCTACAGAGCGCTGAATTGAAAAGTTTAGCAGTACAAATGAACGAATCGTTTCCTGGTCATGAAGCTATTCAATTGCTGCTGAAACGGTATAAATCGCCAGTTTATTGATGTTTGTATTGTTACTAATAAGGTCTAGGGTGGTTTGTGGCATCGTGCAGATTGATTGTATTACAGTGTATTCTTACTTCCGGCGTTCGGTCGATGATTAGATGTTATAACATAATTTATTGCGTGTATCTGGTTTTAATCGCGAGGTGGTTATTACCTTGTCACATGTGTTCGTTATTCTTATTACTCTTTGCCTGCTGATTAGAGACTTTCTTTAGCGTCTACAAACACATCACCGTCAATTTTAGTAGGGTTGCCTTGCAGCTCCAGATCCTCATCATGGTCCTGTGCGTGGTGCTCGTGGTCCTGTGCATGGTGCTCGTGGTGCTCTTGGTGCTCATGGTGCTCATGTTTAGGCTCCTTAGGCTCCGTAGGCTCCGTAGGCCCCTTGGGTTCCGTGGATTCCGTGGATTCCGTGGATTCCGTGGACTGGGTTTGGCCGCCTAGATTATGCTCCTTGTCGAACTCCTCTCTGATAATCGCCGACTTCTCCGAAGCTGGCAGATCGAAATCAGCTGGGAATTTGTCGCCAGGGACTATAGGCATGATCTCCTCTAATATTTTCTGTACTTCCTGCTGCGATTTCGCGTGTTTCAGTTCATGGTCGACACAGATCTTGTACTCCAGCACTGAGTCCTCGGGTTTAAACAGTTTCGGTTTAAACGGCGGTTCTAAACCCTCGTCCCGTTTCTTCTGAAGCTTGCGTTGGTGGTCCTCGATCTCGTACTTCTCGTCAGTAGCGACTTTGTGGTTGCGCTCTCCAAGAGCAACTGTGACTTTGTCCCATAGTCTCCGGCTTTCGAACGGGCCCTGGTCGCTGATTGGCCTAACTAAAGGCCTATGGATATCAGTGTCGTGGGTACAGTCGAAAAACACGGTCTTTTTGCCCTTCGGGGACTTGATGTAGATCACCTCGTTCCATTTGCCGCTTAGTTCGTAGATGACCTGTCCTTTGTGCATTATGCTGCCTTTAATCTCATGGTAGGTTCCGGAAATGTAGCCTTTCATTTTGAACTCGATAACACACTCCATATCAGTATCTGCGCAGATAACCTTCGCTTTGTCGCCGATTTCAAGCTTTAACGAGCCCACAATCACGTTGCGCGCGTAGATATTGGGCTGGGTCAGTGTATAGGTCTCCGGGAGCCCTTTCGAGTTCGGGTGCTCGCCAAGTCGTAAACGCGCGATTCCTTCCATGATAGACGCGGCGGAGTTGCCGAGAAACTTCGACCGCGGGATTACAATGCCGTCTACACGTATTTGGCGCGCGGGGTAGCTATAGAAGTACGAAGACTTGGGCGCGTGATGGCTCGTTTGCTCGGCGATGTAGTAGGCGCGCTCGTTGTCGTCGAAGTCCCAGTAGCACGAGAAGTACTCGCCAAGAACAGGGTTCAACGGCTTTTTCACGGCTTTAGGCGCAATATGCCATCCGCTCATGTACCACCGCACAACCTCAACAAAACGTTCGACCGGGTCCTGGAGACTTGTGGCATGTGCTATCATGTTAGGATGCTGGAGCAAATTGGTGATCCGCTCGAGCATCGACTTCCGCTCGAGGATGAAGGTAGGAAGCGTGATCCTGGAGAGGTCGGACCCGGGACGCAGCTGCCCGATCAGACTCAGGATGATATTCCGGTTTCCGTTGTCGTAGTCGTCTTCATCGTCGACATCATCGTTCTTTCTTTTAGTCGACCCCATTAAAATGTGGAAATTCGTGGTCCAGCACGATTACGTGGTCAATCTTAAAGCAGCAGCCACCGGGGGTGGATGAGGGGAGGGGGTGAGAAAAGGGAGGTAAGGTAGCGGTAAGGGGGTTTGCAACGCGTGGTGGGGGGGTTGGATTACAAGTG
>JAJLWC010000070.1:0-10626 GCA_030674195.1 Starmerella stellata | reverse complement strand
GACTCAAAATTTGTTAGTGTCAGTGGATCCCGTATTCGGTTAGCCGTATACAGCTTAAAATATTTTACATTTTGTATCTGTACATGATGCAATGCATACCATTGGGAACTGTGTTGACTGCATTATGCACAGCATCTGTTTAGCTCATGCTATGATAAACGCTTGAACTGCTGAGATCCGCTTTAGCTACGTAAGCCTACTCGTATTCTTGTAAACGTGGTACAGCAAGGCGTAGGTTCCGGTTTTTTTTTATAATTAAACTCAATTAAGAGGTATATTTGCACTCTTTTGTTTTCGGTGTAGTTTGACCTAGTTATTTGCCGCTAGTTTGCACTATTTTGAAATTGTTCACTGTATCCAACGCAGTCCCGATTAACTCCGGCTAACTCCGGCTAATTCCGGGTATTTCGGAGATCTTACTTTATAATCCGCGCTCGACCGTCGACTTGACCGCACGGTTCAAACCGTTTAGATAAGGTTAAACAACTAGATTGCCGAGCGCCGCGACTGGTTTTTGAAAGTATACATACTCTAAAATGTGGCCGCGTAGATTCGCTCACATTCGATGGCTTCAGTACACTATTTATTACAGGTTCATATATACGATTTTCATTAGTTGTTTCGTTTGGTTTCATTTGATTTCTTTTGATTCATTTGAATTTCTTTTGATTTCGTTTTGATTTCGTTTTAATTTCGTTTCATATTTGTGGGTTTCAGGAGGTGGTCCTTGGTGATTTCATCGGTCGCATGCTGTCATTAAGTGCTCCGCCCTGATTATCCTCTGTAAATAAACACATCCTCTGTTTTAGAGGAGTATAATAGCATATAATCGTTCCTAGCAGCCTCCGTAGCAAGCTTGGCTTGGACATTCATAATATAGGCTTTCTGGTTAGGAGAAAGGCCAACAACTCGTCGTTTCCAGTCCTCGGTACTGCTGGCAGAAACCGTGCAAATGGCTTCAATGACGTCGTTCCTTAGATCCAGTGAAATCACAGGCGCTTGGTTCAATACATCCAAGAAATCACGCTTTCCTTCAGCAGCCTTGACTTCTAATTGCCATTTATTCTTTCTGCCGCCCTTGATTTTAGCAATGTCGTTTAATACAATAGCTTTAGTACCGGTTGCAGCACTATCAATGGGTTCACGCTCGACGTTCTCATCCAAAGGTTCTGGATTAGGGCTCTTGCTTTCAGTTTGCTGCTGGATCTCCTGCTTCAGGTACGGGACTAGTTCATGGAACGCCAAATCGGTATCATTCTGTCCGTTTTGAGACAGTTTCGACAACCTTTTGACTCTCAACGGTTTAGCTGTCCGGATATTGCTGCCCCCGCTTGCGTGAAACTGTTTCAAAAGAACAATTGCATGAGACCCGTCTTTAATAGCTTTGGCAACAAGGTCTTCAACTGCAAGAATGTTGGGCACGATATCTGCACTGATTCCACTCCTCCATAGAAGTTTCAGCACTTCTGCGCCGTGGTCACGAAGCATAGACGAGCTCAAACTAGAAACGAGCACTTCGCATCGAGGAGGGGGGGATTGCTGGAGGTACTGTTGGCGTTCAACAACAGCTGCTAACTTGTTAGTAGACATTCCGAATCCTACAGCGTGTGCAAGCGGGGTTCTAGCATCGAGAAGCTGGTTTCGCAACGATTTAATAAGGTTATCGTACCGACCGCCTACTGCTAACACCGACCCAGCCGCCAACTGGCGTTGAGACGGAGTCGTGTACGTGTCCTTGATATCCACTAACTGGAACATGATCCCGTTCGTGTAAAAATCGGCTGTAGCAGTATGAATCAAAGGCGAGAAGTACACAGGAGGGGTCCGCCGGCCTTGTGTAGATGATACTAAAGTCGTGTACAGCTGAACAACAAGCTTGATCCGAAGGAGAGCACGCCTGACGCGTTCAGTAACGTTCATTAGTCTGTTCAGTCTCGTTTCTGCCTTGTCAAGCTGCTCTCGGAACCCGAACTGTGCAAGCATGTCGAGTGAGGCAGTAGAGATATTGGATTTAGCAATCGAAGACGAGCCGGGTCTGTCCAGCGCGCCTGAACTAAGAAGTCCGAGCGCTACATAATACTGTGCCGGGTTGGATCCGCAGTGGTAGAGTGCTGCACTCAGAATATCGTAGTGCCCAACAACAATCACTAGTTCATGGTCTGAAGACAGAACAGAGGCGGCGGCATCGTACATGACGGCGATCGTTTCAGCTTCGTCGAATAACAAAGTCTTACTATCGCCATCGCCAACCGAAGTGATATCGAAATCCACTTCAGTGTGAATGGCAGGATGCCTTCCAGGGTTCGACAGAATCGTGCGGTAGACCGTGTCAAATGCATAGCTTTTCCTGTACTCAGGAACAGTTTCAGCAAGTCTTCTAGCATGCGGCAGCGTCAAGTCGTGAGGAAGCTGGAGAACCATTCCTTGAGGGTCGACAAGCTCAACAACAGTTGGCATTCTGTAAACCGGCGATCGAGGAAAGATTTTAGACCTGAACGTCGTGTTATCAACAGCGCCATGAATCCTGAACACCTCCTGCAACTTCTTTTCAACAAACTCGGCTGCTAGCCTTCCGCGTGTACTGATGAGATCAGCAATTCTTGACTGGCGTCTGGCCGGATTGGCCATTGCTGTCCGGTCGTACAAAACCTGCTGAGCAGAAACAAGGGGTTGAGAAAAAAGAGCTGCAGCTAGCTGCTGGACGATTTTCGGGTCCCTAATATTCTGCAACGCGTCCTGAACTGTCATTTCTCGGTCTTCAACCGGGATCCGTCCAGATTTCAATAATCCTCCTGCAGACGGGCGTTTCTTCGGATCATGGTTCAAAGTAGCTCGAATGATTTCTACTTGTAACGCCATGTCCTTGTTCGCGGTCAGTTTAGGAGGCAGTTCGATCTGAGGAAGCCTGGCCTTTCGAATCGTCATTACTCTTTCCATCTCAGTGTCCATTTCCCAAACCATTTCCAGAAAAATAATACCCAGAGAGAAAATATCGACTTTCTCGTTGTAGCCCTTTTGCTGGCTGTAGTTTGTAGACATTTCCACTGCAGCATACAAGGAGGTTCCAACGTCAGTGGTCAATTCCTCGTCAATGGCATCAGTTAAGGTAGCATAGCTGTGCTGGCCAGCAATTGAGGCCAGGGTCACTAACGGAGACGGGGCGTTGGGTTCAGAGCTGACTTGACGCGATTGCAGGGGTTTAACCATTTGTCTAGCCAGACCGAAATCGCCGATCTTGATGTTGTTGGCCTGGTCGATGAAAATATTCTTAGGTTTCAAGTCTCTGTGAATGACTCCTTCGCTGTGGATATATGCCAAAGCAACAAGGATCTGTCTCAACAACCGCCAGTACTGTTCAGGGTGCTTATAAAGACCCTGTTTAATCAAGTCTGCAAGCGTGTGGTTCTGGCAGTACTCCATTTGGATGTACAGCGTCTTTTTCGGCAGCTGTTTATACGACTCGGCTTTCTTAATAACCTTCTTTCTAGCTTCTTTAGCGTCTTTAACTCCTTTGGCATCCTCCTTCTCAGTCTCCTTCTCAGTCTCTTTCTCAGTCTCTTTCTCAGTCTCTTTCTCAGTTTCCTTGTCCATATCATCGTACTCCACTTCGGTGTCCTTATCTCCAGCATCGTCGTCGTTGCTCTTACTCTTACTCTTGGTCTTGGTCTTATTAGAGTCCTTGTCGTCTTCATCCGTGGGAGTCGGAATATCGTCTTCATGGTCAACATCGTCGTCCATATCCTCTTCGTCGGACCCGAACTCGAATTGGACAAACCCAGAATCGGACATAAAGTCCTGAGAAGCACTAGGCAGGTCCAGAGAATGGAACGACATCGAAGAGGGCAGGTCTGAAATAAGCCGGTTGTCCATTAACCCGTCTAAACTACTGTCTAAACTGTCTAAACTGTTCAGGCTTGTAGCCAGGCTCGTTTCAATGCTTCCGTTCAAGCTCGGGTTCAGGCTGAATTTGTGGGCAGTGCTGAACTCCTCCTCGTCCTCGGAATTGTTGGTTGCTGAATCGATGTTATCCTCGAGCCAGACGGTATAGTACCGCACGACATACTGGTGGTTCAATCTGGATAGGAGCACGACTTCCTGAAGGATATGGCTGAGCGTGATTGCCGTGGCCGTGATTTTCTTAACGGCGTAGACTCTTCCGTCGAGTTTATTGCGTGCTTTCACGACCTCGCCGAACCCGCCTCTGCCGAGCATAATTCCCTCGTCGAAATCGTGTTTATACCGGCTCCACGAATTGTCTTCATTGCTACTGAGTCTCCGGCCTCTTTGGCCTAATGAGACCTCGCTTACTGACAGGTTATTGTCCGACGAAACCACGGGCATAGACCAGTTGTCGAAGACGTTAGTATCGGATTCCGACTCCTTAAGTTCGAAATCCGTACGAAAGAATTCATCGGTCAACAGTTCTAAAGCACTAGGCCGTTTAGCCGGGTCAGTATGCAGCAACGAGAGCAAGAACGTGTTCAGGTTATGCGGCCAAGGCCGTTTCGAGCGCAAGTATCCCTCTAAATCCGACTGGTGTTTCGTGAAATCGCGTTTTCCAATCAGCATTTGCAGTATCAACGCGCCCAGTTGCCAGATATCCCATTTACTTGTAGGCGTGGCTCGTTTCGAGCCTCTTCCCTCAGGAGGGATCCACGGGGACTTCTTAGCAGCCATAACGAACTTGCTATTACAGCTGTCATCAAACGGGTGCTGCTCGTTCATGTTGAACAGAGTGTATAAGTACTGCGGGTGGCTCAATTGCAGCGAGGCCTCACCGGTGTCTTCATTAACATGGATCATCACGTTTTCTGGGCAGATACATTTATGCCGCAGCCCCGCTTTGTGCAGAGTTTCTAAAGCTTCCAGCAACTGCAACGACCACGATTGCACTGTTTTCAGCGTCACTGTGTCAGTGGAATCCAGTATTTGGGACAACGGGGTCAAGTTCGAGTATGGAAGCAGCAGAGTGACTTCCCATTCAGTAGCCGCGTTCTGGAACCGTTCGATGCTAAACGCGTACAACGGCGTGATCCCAGCATGGTTGAACCGTCTAATGACCTCCATCTCGCTGTTGAGTTCGTTCAAACTGCGCACGCCTTCTGACGAGCGCCAGTACTCGGTTGAGAGCCCGATTTTCGTCAATTTCAACGCGACATCGCAGTCTGTATTAAACGGCGGGGTCAGCAGCGCTTTCGCAAGCCATGTATTCCCGAAAAAAGCCTGCTGGATCTTCAATGTGCTGATAACTTGTCTGAACACCAATTGCTTGTTCTGAGTAACATCTGACAACCTGATGGCGTTCTGGAAGGTAGTCACACCCGGCGAGGACTCGGGCATCATCAGCAGCGACTGCATGTCGTCCAAAGAAACGCTGTTGACGCTGCGATTGTTCTTCCGCAGTTCTTCGAGAATAAGCGAATCGAATTTCTGCTCTTCTTTGATCCTGTCGTCTTCGTTCTTTTTATGAATGGCTTCCTGCTGCTCCCTGATCTTCTGTTCCTCGCTCTCGAGCCGTTGTTGCCTGTCCAGTTCGAGGTTCGGCGCTGCTTGCGACACGCTACGGGCCCATTCATCGAGTTCGTGCTGGATATTGCTTGTGACTTCGAAAATCATCTCGTTTCCTTTTAATTCTTTGACGGTAGTGGCAATCAGTTGTTTGATCACTTCAATCTGGCGCCCGCTGAGGTTCATGAACTGCGAGACCTCGATTTGGGGCAGCGTTTTGGGGTACGTCGCGGTCATCGTGATCTGGATTTCGATTTCTGATTTGTTGACACTGAATTCGCTGCTGGGGCGCAGTGTGATCTTGAATCTTGGGCTCGCGCGCTGGTTCCATATAGTGCTTGTAGGGAGCTCGAGGTAGTCGGCCGCGTATATCGCTTTCAACGCTTCGACCTCATTCTGCTGGATTTCTTCAAACTCCATTGGCCCATTCGACTGTTCTGTACTAGTCTGTTGGAGCTCAATCCGTAATGGGGGCTAAGCGTTGGATTAGCTATTATGGTAACGCTTTTCAGTTTAGACGTTTTTGACGTAATAAGGGTAGCAAAGAAGGGTATGTGTGGGTACGTGTGGGTACGTGTGGGTATGCATGCATGTAATGCGCTGTGGTGTGTGGGTACGTATGCGTTAATGAGCACATGCCAAACGGTTTGTTCTGCATAAGGTTCAAGATTATAAACGTAGGTGTGGGTTTTATTTAATTTGGCGTTGCCGAGAGATTTGCAAACGCAATTCCTCTCCCAATTGCAGATCGTCGCGATCGATGGCGTGATCAGCATGACTCCTATACTTTGTAATTCGTAATTTGTAATTGTGTGTTTACTTGACCGTGGGGAAGCATGCGACGCTGCATTACACATGCAGGCCTTTGCGCAATCATACATACAAACACAGACTGTCCTTATTATGTAATTATGCAGATTTGTAACTTTCGAACGCAGTAGAAACTCGGTATTGTGGGGAAGGGTTGGGGTGGGGGTGCGTGAGATGCGATGCGTTGACAGGTTGACACGTAGTTCGTCATACTGTCACCTCAGTCAATGTCCCAGTCAATCTCCCAGTCTGTTCGTCATAATCTACATACTGCCAATCTCATACTGTTAGTCAATTCGTCATACCGTCAGTCACATTCTAATCAATTCGTCATACTGTCTTACAAGTCACAATCTTTCAATTCTGTCAGTACTGTCTGTCAATTCTTTAATTATGTCAATTACACGTCAATTACATGTCAATTACACGTCAATTACACGTCAATTGCACGTCATAGATTTATTCATATTTATTCATATTTATTTGCGTATAGCCATGTATTGCTTCACATACAGTCATGTATATATATTCATTCATATAATTATCCAAACATATTGCCCTCGTCGTCGGATTCTAGAAGATCTAATTCTACAACTTCCTGTGCTTTTTTGGGCGCTCGCTTCGGTCTGGCTGGAACAGCACGAGTCGATCTGGCTCGTGGCGCACGCGCTTTTGTGGCTCGTGGTGCGCGTGTTCTTTTGGGTGCAGTCACAATGACAGGCTCGTCAGACTCGTCAGACTCGGGAATTGCTTCTGGCAGATCGTCTACAAATATAGGAACGCTTTCTGGTCCAATTGGGTTAGTTTGGTTAGTTTGGTCAATCAAGTCAGTTTGGTTAGTTTGGTCAATCAAGTCAGTTTGGTTAGTTTGGTCAATCAAGTCGGTTTGGTCAACGCCGCCGCTTTCTCTATGCTGTACGACTAATTGCTCGATCTTTTTTGTTAAATTAGACGCGATCCTGTCCTTGATTGCCGCCTTCTCGTCTTTCTCTACAAAGCTTTTCAACGCATCAACCACATCAGTTTCCACTAACACCTGTAATTGCTCCTTCTTTAAATTACCTACAATCAGATCCCCAACCTGCTGGCTGATCCCGGCAGCAGTGTCAATAGTAGACGAGTGTTTAGGCAAGATCCGTTTGCTTTGGCGGCGTTGGAAGTAGTGCAGAATATCGTTAGAATTAGCGACCTTCCCCTCAAACCGTTTAGAAAAGCGTACTACGTTCTCGACCTCGTACCCGCCAGTATAGTCCACACGCAGTCTAATTAGGGGAAGCGGCACTACGCTGGAAGTAGGGTGGGTGACAGAGTACTGTTCTCTGGCTTGCAAGATCAGCTTCTCGACTTCAGTAATTAAGAATTGAGTGATCTGGGCTCTTGCGTCGTTGGCTGTAGGCTTTAAATCGGCCAATCTGTCGTCGTTGTCTAGAACGACATTGCCGAACGCAAACGGGCGCGCCGATTGTAATGCAAACGATTCGTAACTGAATGATTTCTCGTTGTTAATAGAAACAATCGCACACCGTTTCGGGCTAGTCTCGCTCTCTGAAAGCGATGTTTGGACTGTGCTTCCTGGCTGCATGACATAGAACTGTTTCACGCTGTTTAATGACGGGTCGATTCTGCACTCGTGCTCGTGGCCCCAAATAACCAGATCAAAGAAGTTAGGAATGAACTCCTCGGGAAGGTAGTTTGTAGGACCGTGTTTAGCATGGTTCTGATGGACGACTAGAATACTGTAGTAGGACTCGGCATCGGTTTTAGGACGCAGAAACTTGACTTTGTTCTCTCTGAATGTCCTGAACAGCCTCTCGTCGCGAACGCTTGCTAACCCATAAAGCGCTACTCTGATATCGTTTTTTGCAATCAGAATCGGCGTGACGGTGATATCAGCGCTGTCAGAAACCCTGCCGAAATGATTGACCAGTCCAGACACCGAGAGCACGTCTAACGGCGACATGAGCTGGACATTGCCGCCCGCGTCGTCGTGGTTGCCGCTAATACAGAAAAACGGGATCCCGATATTGAAGTTCGGGTCTTTGAAATTCACATGGTTCAGTTCGGGTGCTGATTTCAAACTAAGCGGGCCGTGGTTAAGGACGTCGAATTCAACTGGTTTGTCGCTGAGACAGGTCCGTCTTAATGTATGCATGACCTCGTAAAGGCTCTGTTTGCTAGGCCGGTTTGTATGAAAAAGATCGCCTCCTTGAAGAATTAAATCGACGCCGTGCTCAGAGGCGATGCTCATCGCTTCGTTGAACGCGTTGATCGCGTCAGGGCCTCTAACTAAATCGTCTTCGTTATATCCAACATGGTTATCAGTAGTTATGAATATTCTCAACGCCATGTCTCATTATATTAAGTAACGCCTGGACTGGAGCGATGATGGTCAGTTTGAAGTTGATGTTAATGGTGCATGTACGTCATCGTAGCCACCTTATTCAAAGCCACCTTATTGAAAAGGTAGTTGTTTACTGAATATACATGATATAAGGGACAATGAATAATGGTATAGAGGTATAACGGTGCAATGGTTTAATGGTTTAATGGTATAGAAATGTAATAGATGATGGTTCATGGTTAGCGGTATAATGGTTAATGGTACTATGTATAATGGTACTATGTATAACGGCTAATGGTACTATGTATAACGGCTAATGGTACTATGTATAACGGCTAATGGTACTATGTATAATGGTACTGTGTATAACGGTTAATGGTTAATGGTGCATATATAATGGTTAATGGTTGATGTATAACGGTTAATGGTTAATGGTTAATGTATAATGGTTAGCGTATAACGGCTAATATAATGGTACAATGGTAATGCCAACTTCATTCTTTTTTCTTCCGCTCTCTTATCTACCCTGCATATCGTACTCTTGTCGGCACTGCAGAGTCTGACGCATGTACGCACCGTGATTAGCAAGTGCATCACGTTATACCTATTGAACACTATGAGCACATGAAACCGTGCTGTATACACCTAAATGCAACAATTGCAAACAATCACCAATTGCACTGGATTCAATGCACTGAAAGGTTCGTTGAGTTGGTTCATTGAAATGTTCGCTGAACTGTTCACTCAATTGGGACATATTTAATCTTACTGGCACAGATCTATCATTTACATGCTCTAATTCTTAAAGTATATCAGTGCATCATGTCGCTGATTATCTAATACGGAAGTCGTAAACCCCGTGGACGGAGCTTGTATTCAGAACCAGAATTAATGCTTGAAGTGACGTTGAATTGGTCGATTGCGATTCTCAGGGAGTACAGATTCTATATTCTCACAACTCTGTTTCTGATTATCGTGTGTATATGCACTGTCCCCTTTGAAACCGTCCTCATTCCGCATGCCCGGCGGTTCCGCCTAGACAATCCCTGGATCCAGTACCCGTACGTCGCCCAGGAGCACGTCCCTGCATCGGCGCTGTTCCTGCTTTCAACTGCTCTCCCAATGGTTGTTATCGGGTACAAAGCGTTCTACTCACCGCAACACCGTCGTGGGACCGCTGTTTCCATGTTAGGGTTGTTTGCAAGCCTCGTAATTACTTGGAATGTCATCGATGTGGCTAAAATCTTCATTGGCAACCAGAGACCCGACTTCATTGCTCGGTGTATCCCGAAACCCAATACCCCGACTGACCAGTTGGTGCGCGTCTTGGATGTATGCACTAACAAGGACATGCGGAAGCTTTGGGAGGGCTGTAAAAGCACTCCTTCTGGGCATTCAAGCCTCTCGTTTGCCGGTCTTGGGTTCTTAGCTGTTCACCTGCATTTCTCATTAAAGCCTGCTCATCCCGACTCGCGCCGGAACGGTTACTTGCATTTCATTCCATTGATTCCCATCTTTATTGCTGCTTCCATCGCACTCTCAAGAATTATCGATCACAAACACCACTGGATCGATGTTATTTCGGGTGGTATTATCGGCAGCTCGATCGCGTGCCTTTCCTACAAATACATCGTTGGATTCGCGGCCAGACCCGATAATACAACTCCTGATGGATACGGGCCGGTCTGAACTAAATACATACAGTCATTATTATTGCTTTTTTTCAAATAAAATCACTCAATTTCATTTCATTATACTACACTGCATAAGTTGTTGAACCTCTGCAGCAGTATCTTGTATACAGAGTGTGATTCTTAGTAATAGTGTGCGATGAGATTAGCCTAGGGTGTAGGGTAAGATCATTCAAGCTATACTTAGACTGAAACGGGATGTAAGTCCAAATGTATATTATTCCAATTGATTATTTAGGTTGTTTCACCATCCTATTTATACTTGAGTATCCAGTG